>JAYKAV010002877.1:1153690-1216230 GCA_035582835.1 Phoebastria nigripes | reverse complement strand
TTTTTTTTTTTTTTTTTTTTTTTTTTTTTTTTTTTATCTCCCCCAGTCAAAACGGACAGGGTAGATAATCTGGGCTTACATCCCTTTGAAGTCAACCAAAAGACTTTTAACTTCAGCGAGCATCCGAGCAGGTACCCCAGGCCTCCACACACCTGATCTGCAGGCATCGCCGGGGATTTGGGCAACTCGGGCTCCGTCCGCACGGACGTGCTTTAAAGCCATCGAGTCCGAGCCCTGCCTTGGCGAGAGATCAAGCGCAGCAGATTTGCCTACAACCCTCCCGCCTTATCACGCATGAGCCCTGTCCAGATGTCAGGCACTATCCCTCTGTTAACAATCCCCTTTTCCTTCGTCTTTTATCTCCCCGTTAAATTGCTGACAAGACCTTCCTGGCGGCCTTTTCAAAAGTAGAGGAGATAAAAAAAAATCAACAGAGTATTTCAAAAGCAAAAGTCCTTAGGGAAAATAAGAAGAAAAAAAATAAAATAGGAGGGAGAAGGAGCCTGCAATGCTGTTATAGTGCACAGAGCCGAGAGCAAGAGACTGGTTTTGCAAGCACTTCAACTCACTGCTGGTAGGAAAGGGGCTGGTTTTGGCTTTCATGGAGCTGCCTGCACGAGCATTGCCGGTACCTCCAGCCTTGCCCTTGCAAATGTTCGTGCCGCGCTCAGCGCTGCAGAACGGCGTTAGAAAGGCACGTCTGGTTGCAGCCACGCCGAAACCCCAGCGTGCCATCCTGGCCCCGATGGGTGCTGACGGCAAAGCTCCTGCTGGCATCGTGGGGACCAGGAGCGCGCTCCACGAGGTGCAAGGACCTCTCCGCAGGAAGACACCTCCCCTTTGAACACAGCGGCCAGCACAGAGGGGGAAAATACCTTTCCCATCCACGCAGAGAAGGGATTTTTTTTTTTTTTTTTTTTTGATGGGCAGGCAAAGGCAATTTATCTCCCTGCCTAGTCGACTTTACCTTTACTGCCACTTTTCCACAGYGTTCCAGTAAAGCTGTGGAAGAGTTTTAGCTTTATGCTTGCTTTTGAAAAGGTGACGCTGCAGGCTTTCAAAGGAGACCGAAGAAGAGGCGAAGCAGGGAGGTGACTCTGTCCGAGTGGCTGACAGCAGCAGGCAGAGAGCACCAGATGAAAAAGAAAAATAATAAACATTCCTAGCCTTTGCTGACATGGCCAACACTATGTCAGCAGCGGCAGCCTGCGTGCACCGGGAGAAAAACGCAGCCAAAGAAAGCAGCAACGTCAAGCAAACCCAGTCTTTATTTCATTTTTCTCCCCGGCTGATTATATTTGATTCTCTATTTAACCGGTGGCAGAAAGTTGCTGCAACAAAAAGCATTAGGGTTGGGTTCCTCCCCCCCCAGCTTACTTATATTTTTTTTCCTTCCTCTTCTCTTAAAGGCTTTTCAGCGGATTCAGAGTTGGCCAAATGCTGCCAACTCCCCTGGCTAATGCACCTTCAGGTTGCAAACAGCTCTTTGCTTCAGCGAGACCCGAGCTGCTGCTGGGAAAAACACACCTAAACCTATTGCACTAATAAAAAATAGCAGGCAGAGGAGAGCAAGATAAATCCCCGTTTCGGCATGCAAAGAAGAACCCCTCGGCACAAACAGAGGCACTTGTTATTCGCTCCTCATGATTTGTTATTTATTATCCCACTTCTTCCAAAATTGCAGGAATCTAATCAGAGCGCAGAAGCAACAGAGGGTAATTTCGGTGATCAGTCACACACTACCAATAAGGAATAATAAACAGCTGGAGTGACCACTTGAGATGATCCATGGGCTAACGTTGGCTCACACAAGCTGCTCGGTGACCACTTCTGCGCGATGAATAGGGTCTCAGGCTGAACACCCACTTAAGGCCATCGTTAACGCCAAGCCTTTAGCAATACCATCAATGCCTGTGGATTACTTTACACACTTGAGATGTAAGCACGCGCATCTGGATCGGAGCCGAGGTTCATCATATGCCTGCCAGCATGTCCCTTAGGAGGCGAGAAGAAAATGAGTAAATATAAAAGAACCCTCCTGCACCCTAGAATGACATAAAAAGTTATTTTGCAGATAATGTTTCCTGGTCTAAGAATGAGGTAGATCACTAAATCACAAGATGATGCTATTTAATTTTATCACCTTGCTTCTGACCTCCTTATACAACCCAAGCTTCTCTCACATCATTGCAAACCCACCCAAAGAAACCGGGAAGCGAAAAGAGCCCCATCGCATGACTGGGAAACAAAAGCAAAGCCCTGCCGGCAGAAGCGGCGAGAGGAACAGCTAGACAAAATCTGATCAATGCTGCTCTAAACTGCGCTCGAAGGCTCACGTGGGTCTCCACAGTCACTTGTCCCCCCATAGGGAAGAGGCGCAGACATCAACTTCTCCCATAATATGCTTCTATAAATAAGTGGTACTTAGTCACCGAGGAATAGGGGGCCAAGCGGTCCGTCCCCCCGCTCCGCTAACATCTGTGCCTCCTGTAAGTGCCTGCCTGGCTCTCATCTTTGGGAACATATTGCACGGTTGCAGCTTCAGCTTAACTCTTCACGATGGCAATGCTTTGCCCCCCAAAAATACAGCGTTGCATTACCTATACGTTACCTGCCAGGTGTGCTGTGGGTCTTCTTCGCCTTCTCTTTGGAGAAGCCAGGGGGACCACAGTTTTGGCAGAGCTGATGGACTCTCTCTCTATATACACACATATAAATATATATTTCCTYCTTTCAGCAGAAATTTTGCCAAACACTTCCACATGTTGCTTCTTTCCTTTTTTAAAGTCTACCTGAGCTGCTGTGTATCTGCTGCTTCCAGTGCGTGGCATGACACAACGAATTTCCATAAATACATTATTATTTAATTCCTTAAGTGACATAGGAGGAGACTGCTGAAAGAGCCCCAGAGCTTTCCCAGCTGGCCGTTGTCCCTGCAACTGTGCCTGGCACCTGGCATTGCCTCAACCGGTCCCTCAGGTGGCTGCTAGTCCCTGGTCATCCCACCTGATACCCCAGGCTGCCTTGGGCTGCTCTCCTACGGTGCTGGCTCTGCGCTGGGCTATGTCCTGATGCCTTCCAGGGCACCGCGGCTGAAGGGTTTATTGCTGTCTCAGGACCCTGAAGGTTTAGCTGCAGCTCTCTTCTAGTCCGCCCGGGACCATCTTTGTCATCCTCAGTGACCCTCTTGTCTTACACATATGACCTCTGCTGATGCTGCTTCAAAACCCAAGCAGGGCCTGCTCCTTGCACCATTTACACCAGTGCAGGAAGAGTGAGGAAACTCTGGCTTTGCCCCACTCAGAAGGCTGGAAGTAGCCTGTAACATCTTGTCCAGCAAGCCCTGCACGGAGTTAGGGTTTGCATTGCAAGCCTTGGAGAAATGCACGCCTCCCCTACTGGTTTTCCAAGGTTACCCTCCCACCGCTCACATCCTGGGAGATGTTTCTGAAAAGCCTTTCTTGAAAAGGTTGGGACAACACGTCAGCAACACCGTGTTCATCTAGGCATCGGGGTGGGCGCACAATAATATCACTAACCCATGACCAAAGAAGCTAGTGGAAGTTGCTAGTGCCACCAACCCGAGGAAGCCCCCCATGACCTTCTCCCCATGGGACCAGCGGGGCTCTCTTGGCTCCACAGGGGCCAACCTGCCGCAAATTTCTCTCCTCCATGTGGGGAGCCAGCTCAGCTCTTTGGGTGTCCCCAGGGCAGCCCAGAAGCAGAGATTTTGGGGGAAGAAGGCTTGGGACCCCATGCGAGCTCCTGCAAACTGCTTGCTCCTGCGTGCAGCACTGCTGTGCCAGCTCAGGGCGAGCAGCAAAACCGCRGGGAACACATTTCAACTGAAAATAAAAGGCCGTTTCCACCTCCAATTAACCTGAGGTACATTCAAGTGACAGAGTTAGACTCTCATTAGCCAAGCCATGGCAGAAATTCCTGCGCTGGCTGCTTTGCAGTGTGATCTCCTACTGCAGCTGGCACCCGGTGTGAAGGGCAGCAGGACTGGGTGGGAAAGGCAGCTTTTTAGGCTTGGATTAGAATACCAGTTTATAAGGGGAAGAAACCACCGTGAGCCAGGAAATGGTGAAAAGGGAACGATTGGAAAAGCCACGGCTGAGGAAACACCTCTCCCTTTGCTCCTGCGGGCAGGAGGGTGTCCATCAGAGGCTGACCCACGACGGTGAGCAAAGTCCCCTCCCAGGAGGTGGCAGCCAGGATGGACCCTTCACCTTATCTCCTTGCAGAGGGGTGACCTGTCCCTGAAGTGGGCAGGAAGGAATAAGGAGACTTTGAGTGGAGCTTTTTCGGTGGCCGGGGTCAAGAACAAACATCCGTCTTGCAAAGGTGCCTTCTCTCATGAGTGACACTGGACTGTCCGTCTTCCTTTTTTAAGAAAGGATATTAAAAGCAGTATGAGCTTTTGGATGGGAGAGGATACCTGATGATCCATTGTTGTTTACACCACTAACGAACAGCTGAAGAAAACATCACATTATCCCCTTGCTTGAAAAATATCATCACAATTCAGAAACTTGCAGCTGACTGAAGTAGTTCTGTAACGAACTGAAATCTCTGCCACATGAGGATTTTTCAGCTGCAATGCCTTCCCACTTGTGGTGAGCACCAGGCTTCTTATTTTTCCCTTTTTCTGGGGAGAAACTATTATTCTGCCATTTCTGAGCAGCCTAAAGGGGTTCTCCTCTCCTGGACGCGCACCTTGAGATAACACCTTGGCTATCTCCTGGGGTACCGTTATCTCCTGTTAGATCATATGGAAACACTTCAGACTAAAAAGATGCAGCAAATTTAGGCACCAACCCAGTAATTAACAAAACGCATAGCCATTGCAAGGGAAAGCAGGCCTAATACAAGATATGCAACACAGCATCATCCCGAGGTCTTGGATAAAGGTCCGACAACAGAGGGGGCAATATTGTCAGACCAACCTCGAGCTTTGGGGATGTTTCTAATTAACTTTCAAAAGGAAATGGTTAAAAATGGCAAGTTTTCTGCTCCACAAGGACTGAAATACCCAACCTTCACCACTGCATCAGCTAAAGGAAAGAAACACAGAAAGAAAGTTAATCAGGTTTAGATCAAAGAAAAAAAAAAAACAAACAACCCAACAAACCAGCAAGCAATCTCATCCAAACCCATACACGTGAAGAGTTTGCCGTGACTCCTTCCCCCCACTCTTTTTTCACTTTCATCCTCCTGACCTTCTCCGTTCCAGCCAGGAGGGAATAGGAAAGTTCGAAGAAAGCTATTCCTGTGTTATTTTTAGCAGAGCCAGAAGAAAAGTGACTGGAAATAATCCATGAAAGCAAGCTTTCACCTTGATTTTCAGACTCTGGAGATTTCGATAGCCTTGATAACAATCACAACTTTACCAAAGGCATATAAAATGCTGASTGATACCAAGAGTGTAAATTGAGCTCTTCCTTTCTTCCCGCTTCGCATTGAAAACCCAGTGAACTGTCGATGGAGACCAAGGGAAACACTTTCCCCCACAAGCCAGTGAATTGGTGGCCACGTGACGGCAGGGAGACCCAGGCTTGGCTGGATTTCAGCACACCGGGCACTTATGCAGCCAGCAAGAAAACTCCACATTACAATCAAACACATTCAAAATACACACCGATTTTGGAAGATGCTAGTGTCTTGTGGAAGAGGTCACTCTTTCCCAAGCAGGATTAAGAAATAGCCATTCCTACCCCCCATAACATGAACAGAATAATATTGTAAATACATTGCAAAATAAACAAAAAAACCCCACCATAACAACATCAGGAAGAAATACCCTCACTCTTGAGTTATTAAAACCCACCGAGCCCTTTCTCTCCTCCAAAGCAGGGCTAAACTGCTAGAGAAGAGGTTTGTAGAGAGATACCTGGCCCTGAYTGCGCAGGGACCTCCATGCTTCTCTGCCTGCCCCAACCCACGAGCACTAGTACAAGCAGTTGCTGATGGGACACAGGCCTCAGCTGCATGCTTTAGAGACCAAAGGAATTAATTAGAGAAGCTGCACTCCCAAGGTGCTGATAATAAGACCAAAATGAAGGCTGATCCCATTAAGTCAATCATCTTCTCTGTTGGTTGCTGCCATCTGATGTCTCCTTCTTCCCCATCGCTCCCTGCTGCATGTTCCCACCCCTCTTCTTGTGCTGCCTATAGCTGTTATGGTCTCTGAGGAAGGCAGGAAGATGTGGGGGACTGAAATGTTATGGTCCAGGCTGTGCTGGGAGGTTGCCCGCTGTGCTGGGCATCGCTGCACGGTGCATAGCGCAGCTCTGCTGCATACTAGACATGCCATGGAGCAGACCTCTGCCGTGTTTCCCAGCCAAGGCATGCTCAGGGGCTGCACCCCGCCCGGCTCACAAGCAAGTCATCACGCTGCCAGCTTCATTTTACTGCTCAGGCTCCCCCAAGCCGCTGTAGATTTAAACCCACTTTATTTCTGCTGATCCGTTTTAAAGTGACCACTGCAACGAGACTGATTCACTGGCTGGGTTTTAAAAATCCATCGCTTCCCCACGCTTTTTCCACCATCAGCTTTTCTTCTGCTACCAAACATCTCCTTTTCCCTCTGTGGCCAGGGCTGCTAAGAGCCTTTCTTCCCAGGATGGCCGTCCCTAGCCTCTCGTCCAGCTCACAGGTGGCAAAACCCCTCCAGCCCTGTGCTGACCCTGGCCCAGCCTGGTGCATCCCCATCTCCTCCTGGTTTTGCCCTCGCCCTGTGCACTGGGGCATCGGGCGTAGCCACCATGCCGTGGCTCTGTGCTGTGCTGGGCTGGTTATCCTCAGCGTGGGGAGAGGCAGGATGAGTCCCTGGCATGACGGGGGCTGATGGAGCTTTCTCCTGGCTGTGACAATTCTGTCTTTGCGGACTGGAGGGAGCCCAGCCCTTTGGGGAAACCAGTACAGACTGGCTTGCATCCACTATAGTCAGCCCTGCTGCTGCCTGAAGAGGACTCGACCACATTTGGCTGGGCTCCCCTGAGCCTCATGTTATGGCCCGGAGGCCCTCGGAGATAATTTTTGTTAGTTGGTGGCTTTTATTTGCAATCTGTGTCAGCCTGACACCAAAAAGCCACACTGTGCACCCCCACTGCTGGAAAACTGTCCTGGGGGGAAGGAGCCAAGCGGGCTGTGTTGAGCGTGCAGCATATTTCCAGCAGACCCTGGCATGAACCATGCCGTCAGCCTCTCCTYGCGGTGGGAAATAGCTGCTCTGGACCAGAACAAAGCCCCTTGGTAGGTGACAGTGGCTGCAAACCTCTCCCTTTCCATCAGCCCGGGGAGAAGGAGTTTTCCTCCCGGTCATCCTCCTGACTCAAGGACATCTTTCAAATGCAGCTTTGCTTCCTCGACACTCGGGCGGCCACGTAAACATGTGCATCCATCCATCCGGCTCGCTTGTTTTTCATTAAGCACCGCTAATTGGACGTGATGCCGTTCGGAGGCAGCGCGGGCGGGAGCGGAGGTGAGCAAGCCGGCGCTGCTTTGCTCTGCGTTACAGGGACGGATTAATTGCAGCCACCGAGGACGACGCGGGGCGATGCCGGGGAGGGAGGGAGAGGGTGGCATTGATAAATGACCCTCACCCACTGACCCATTGCATGCTCGCATGGGGAGAGCTATCGATCGGCAGTGACTATCCCCCCTGCCCCACGTTATTCAGACTTTCTTAGGCTGAAGAATACAAGCCTGGGGTTATTGATCCCTTGTAACCGATAAGCGACTCGCTCATGTTGTTTTAATCAGCATAAGGGGCATTTGATGAAGGCCCCAGATGGGAGGAGGAGGATGGTACACAGCTACCTGGCCCATAGGGCCAGCCCAGAAAGGAGCTTACCCCCCAGCACCCACGTTTGGGCCAGAGCTGGAGCTCCCCAGGGAGCCACAAACCACATCATGCCGCTCCCCCCCGACCGGGAGCAGCCAGGGCAACTGCAACCAGCAAGTAGAGAGGCATTAAAAAAATCCCACTTTGCTGAGTTTTAAAACATTTTCCTGGATCGAAGAGGCACTGGTAAGTGTTGTCATGGCAGGAGATATTTATTGCTGTCTCAGGAAATGTTTCATTATTCTTTGGTAAGTGTTGGCCGTGAATTTCAGCCTGTCTGCCCGGCCATAAAGTGGACCATCAGGCAGATTATTTCCGGCAGCCAGACTCCGCCGAGGAATGAAGCATCACCTCCCAGGTCTGAGGACTACTGCGTCTGCAAAAGCCTGCCCGGGCTCTGCTTGCCCCCGCTCTGCGGCAGGGAAGGAGACCCAGATCCCACGTACCCCGTGGGGAGAGGGCAGGTAGCCAGGCAGGCTGCGGGGTTGCTCCCGATGTATTTGCAATAGAGGGAAATCACCACAAATGCCTTCAGCGCGCTCTTTAAATACTCAAAGTAAAAATAATAATTGAATTGAATTCCATGCTTGGCCAAATGAAGCCATTTCAGAGGTGGCGTTTGGGAACGCGCCAGTCTGCTCAGAAGCCTCCAAAATGAGCTCAGCAGGTCTGGATGGAGGTGGAAAAGGCAGAAAGCCGAAGCCACCAGCTGGACGGGASCATCGGTTCCTGCCGGTGGCACAGGGCAGGTCCTAGCGAGCCGCCGGCGAAGCTCCTTTTGTTTGTCAAACCATGCAGCCGCCCTGCACCGGGATGGGGAGAAACAACCATTTCATCACACACAGCATCACTTTTTTCTGTGAAAATATCTAACTGCTTTCCCAGCCTATGTAAGCTTTCAGCACCTGTAATTTCCCGTGGCAGCGAGTCCTACTTTTTAACTGGGTGCTGGGTAAAGGGTTTGCCTTTGCCTCTCTTGGAACTTCTCTAGATGTTTGCTACTCCTGATACCGAGTGTTTCTTGAACCAAGCAATCATTGCCGATTAATTCTTGCCAATTAAAACTTCATATCTGGCCCCGCCTTTATCAATCCTTGCCTTCAGTGGATAATTTTCTAGACTTCTTTCCCATCCACTTTTTGGGATGGGAAAACCAGACCTACTCACAAATTATTCAAGGTGGGATATGCCAGGCATTCATTAAGCAGCATAGTAATATTCCCCATTTCGCTCTCTCTTACCTCCCTGTAATTCCTATCATTACATTTGTTTTTTGGACTACTATGGAGCATGAACTGTCATTTTGATAGATATTTCTAGCATAACTCTCAGATCTCCTTCCTGAGCAGTAATAGCCAGTTCAGAGCCCATCACTGTATGTGTAAAGCTAGAATGATTTTTCCCCTGTGCATTGTTTTCATTTAGCAGCCTTGAATTTCATCTGCCGTTTTATTATCCGCTCACTAAGTATCATAAGGTCCTTTTCCCATTCTTGGAGGTTGGCTGTATTTTAATCTTTTTGGTATTAACTCAGTGTTGCCAGCAAATGTTGTTATTTCATCTTTTTCCCCTGACCCACTTGGACAGCCCAGATTCAGGGAGATGCAGCTGGATTGATGCACAGTGAAATGCATGTCGATGCTATATCATCAGCAAGTGCACAAGCATCTTCTCAAGGCAGCACTTTCCACAGAGGAGCAAGGTGCAGGTGGGAAACAGTCACATCTACCTCCATGCATGCTGGCTTCATAGATAATCAGGTGGTTGAATTTTAGCGTAGCTAACATAAGCTGAAATAAGAAAAGGCCTCTCTAAAATAAGTAGCCTTTTCCATCGCTTGTAAAGTCTTCTCTGGAGTTGTAACTGTGGTATTTAATAGCTCCTCCGTGAAAGTGGGTCCTTTCAGACTGAGGAAAACAAGAAGGGTTTATTTTCCTACCCCAAAGGGAGAGAGTTATTGGGGTAAATCAAATGCAGCTGGGAGCAAACAGAGACTCAGGATTTAAATGATTTCTCAGTAAGGAGGTACTGGGGCTTTATAGTTGCTGTTTGAGTGTCTGGCTCTGCAAGCTGGGTCCATGTCATCCAAAATCATGTTCGATTGGGTTTTTTGTTCTTAAAATATATCCAGTGGCAATGAATTTTTTAAAGTGTCAGCCCTCAGCAGGAAAAGGCTGTCCCTGCCAGCACATCTGGATGAGCATTCCAGATGTGCTCCAGCCGGTACCCAGCCCGCCCGACGAGGGCTCCTGGTCTGCGTGCCACTCCTGGCTCTTGCTGTAGGTACGGACCGAGAAAGGTCCTTTCTGGCCAGTGACAGAGCATCCACCAGCATGCCCCAGCAGGAACAGAGCACGGTAGGGACTTCGTGGCAATTGTGTATGCAGGGCAAATGGAAAACGATGCACCAAAGGCTCTGCCTTCAGTTACGGACCCGCCAAGCTCTCCAGTTCCCTAGTTTTCAGACACAGCTGTTTTCTAAACCATTTTAGCCAATGGGCCAGAGACACCTTGCAGAACTGCACATTAAAATGAGCCATGGACACTCCATTAGCCATTCCTCAAAGCCATGTGGTAGGAAATAGTTTATTAACTGCTAAAGAATGGTTTCCCTCTATAATGAACCTTTCTCCAGTATTGAAGAAAAGCCATGTCTTACTTTCCTTTTCTAATAAATGGCTTCTTTAGAGTTTAATTAACTTCTCCCTGCTCTTCTTTTGTGGCAAAGTGTCACCCTGACCACAAGACAAACTCTGTTTGTTCCTTTATCTGGGAGAGCGCTGGCCTGTCAGATAAACTGCTCTGCCTAATTTGCTGGGGCTTTTCTCTTCCCACTTTGCATATTCCAGGGAGGAAAGCAGTAATAACAGAAAGCAATGTTCTTGGGCAGCTGGATACCTCCAGCCCTGGGACTGGGAAGGAGCACCTACTTAAACAGAACACGCACCATGCTCCTGCAGCRGTGCCGGGGCTGGGAACGGGGACCCATTTCGTAGACCTACCAGGAGCTGGGTCAGGCCCTCTGCCTGCTCCTTTGTTTCCTTGGGCTTGAAAACAAACCTGGAGGAAATAATTTTTGCCCTTCCAGGAGTTCAGGATTTTGTATTTCACCAGTGCGTGTCTCTCCCCGTGTGGGTGTGTGTATATATATATAGCTCAAAATCAATAAGAGTGAGATTAGGTCACTGTATTACTGAGAAATGTGCTCCTATGATAGCATATAAAAACAACCAGCTTCTGCTCCTTTTTGCTTGCTGTTGTGCTCCAGGACCAGCTACATGTGGCAAGATGGTGGCACAGCCTGGAGAAAGCAAGGGTTGTTCTCTTCTGCTCTTATAAAAAGGATGCAGAGGCTGAATTTGGGCCAAGTCAAGAGGGACCATCACAAGCTTCTGTTTTGGCTTTTCAGCTAAGCTTACAGCCCCAGGAGCCATCACACAGCAGAAGATGGGAGCAGTAGCTCCCACCTTGGGGTCCTCCATCAGGAAGGAGGTAGGAGCCCATGGGTACCACCTGGAGAGACGGGTTGCCTTTCCATGCAATGCCTGGGCCCCTTCTTAGGAAAAAAAAGGGTGTATTTGGTGTAGCTTTGGGGTCCTAGCAGTAGCTGTACCTCTGAGCCGAGCCCCTTTTACCCCAAGCAGGGCTTTAAGTAAAGATGTCCCAGGGCCAGCCTCATTATACAATAGACACACACTGGACTGCAGCTTCTGAATGGTGCCGGTTGATTAATTGTACCAGGCTGACAGCAGCGAGGGGTTTTTGTGCGCTGAAGCTTTCAGACACCAATGCAGTAATGGTCTCCAGCGCGCAGACAGTCTCAGGGGACTTGTCCTTCCTACCCAAACAAAATTAATTAATGGTGGCAATAAATAAACCAATCCAGGCAAATGAGAGCATCTGAGCCGCTCTGGGGAGGCTGCTGCAGGCACACAGCAGGAAACAGGTTGTGTGGGAGCAGGACTCGTGTTGGGGTGATGGACACCCCGTAGCCAAACACCTGCAAATGTGGGTGGCAGCGGAGCAGCAAGGCACCCCGGGAAGCAGCTCTGGCCACGCAGTAGGGTTGGGCAACGCTAGCACCAAGGTGGTACCACCTGTGAGCACCTCAGGACTTGCTCTTCCTCCTCCTCCCCATGCTGCTCACRTGGAAGGCAGCTAGCTGAGATACACACCTGTAAATTTGGGTGGATGGACCGCTCCACCATGCTGTTGGTTTGGGCTGAAGTTTTAGCTGGCAGTGCCCACCAAAAGGGGTTTTTTGGCTGCTCTGCCCAGTTATCCAGCAGCGTGTGCCCTCTGTAATTTATACTTGGGGGAAGAGAGCTGGTTAGATAAGTTTTCCTGTGAACGCAATAGAAAAAAAAAAAAGTAGGGAAAGGAGAGCTTTTTCTAGTGCCTGTCCGATGAAGGAATAAACCTGTTAAACAAAGGGAAGGGAGAGCTAACACACTCACTTTTTGAATACGCTGGGTGAAACTGGGCTGCAGTACGAGCATGGGCCAGCACAGGGCATCCCAGGGAAAGGACAGCGGCCACGGCTGATCACTTATCCCCCTCTTCTGTGCTCAGCGCCAGCTCTGCCACCACGCGCGGGCTGAACTYGATGTGAAGGACTCTCTCCTCTGCAGACATGGTCCCATTTGGTCTGCCCTAGCCCCTGCCTTATGGACCCAGGCAGAAGCAGGTCCTTTTAATCCAACTGTTTTCTCCCACCCCCTACACTCCTAGGGGCATAAATAAAAACACCATGCATGGTTGATACCGATCGAATTAATCCATCGCAGGCAAGTCCCTGCAAGCTTATGGGATTGATAAACAGGACCTTGCACACCCCTGTGCTCGTCCCATCCCTGCCAGGGCTGTGGGGTCCTGCCCAGGCACGAGGTGCCGGCACAGCCGCATTAGCAGCTGGTGTCTCCTTGGATCCCCACCCCGAGGTCTAATCACCGACCTCTCGTATCTCAAGCAGTTCTTAGGCACTCCTAATTGGCACTTGACAAAGTGCCTGCCACATGTTGGTCAATACCAATTAGCATACTTATTAAATGCACATATTTGTTGGCTGCAGTTATCTAATTACCTCACAAGTGCATCAGGGAGAGGCCCTGCAAAGGGTGCTGCGGCCGAGAAGAAGCTTCTTCAGGTGGTTTGCGTGCAAACCCTGCGAGGCATTAAACCCTGCCGAGAGGCAGGCTGCAGCAGGAGGCAGGAAAAGGGGCTGCACCAAACCTGCATGTTATGGCTCATGGTGGGCTTGGGACCTGCATCTTCAAGGGGCTGAGCACACGACAAACCTCCCTGTGCTGTGCAGGGAGAGTTAACGGGGGGACACCATCCGCACAGCCCCATTTCCACCCATCCTCGAGGGATGTCCCCAAAAGGGGCTCTYGCCTTCCCTCGGTCCCCCGTGCACCTCCGCAGCCTTGCTCTGGGTCTCCCGTTGAGCGTTGTCACCTCCTCTGGGTCAAATCACTCTGTTCCCTGGGCAGGGCCCATCACAAAATACAGGTGAGCTTGCTAAGCATGCAGCCCAAGCAGCTCCCAGCTCCCACCACCTGCCRCTTCCAGGGTAACACAACTCAATCAGACATTTGGGGTTTTCCTTCTGCAGAACTAATTACCTGGGAGCCAGGGAACTGGAGTAATGAGAGATGCTCAGACACCTGAAATTACATTTACCAGGCTACACGAGGCTGCTGCTCTTTATTTCTTTCTCTCTTTTTTGCATATCATACCACAGRCTGAGCCTAGCTGGTGAGTACCGCTGTTATCAGACAGCAGGCAGAGTGGAGAGTTGATACGATGTTCATGCCCAGGAACCAAAACAGATCCTGCATGCTGTTTTAATTTAATGCTCGTGAAAGTCTCCAATTCTGACTTCTTTTTTTTTTTTTCCCCTCCTTGGAATTGGTATAGCAGAGCATGGCTGGGGGAAGTTTCTCTGTCTTTTACATCAGGGCTGGCATGGAAGGACTCTTCCCTCTGCAAGGGAGAAGGGGACTCTTCTGGGTGATGGAGAAGATGCTATTTTTGCATTTTCCCATGGGAAAATGAGCGAGAACGTAGGATGCTGGGTGCTACAACAGACCCAAACCAGAGCAGAGTCAGGGGCTGGGGGAAGAGCGAGGAAAAGCCATGGTCCTGTTGCAAGCCAGCAACCAGCTCTACTCACCATTTTGCCTTTCCTGTCCAGCCTTGACATTTTTTTTCCTCCACTTTCCTTAAGCTTCTCCATCCCCTGAAGAGCTGAGAAGCAGCATCAGTCCCTCCAGCACGCTCCTTGCTTTGGTGGGCTGTGTCACTCCTGGGCTGGCCCAGGATGGATGGAGCACGTCTAAGTCTTCCTTACCATTGAGCCTACTACATCTTAGATGCAAGCAGCGCGCCGAGTAACTAATCCTTCATGCGTGCCTATTAAGCAAAAATTAAAAGAAAATTACACGGGGAAGTCAGCAGCATGTAGGAGGGGACGGGTTGTAATTATATGGCTATTAATTGGCACAAAATTCCAGTTTAATGCTCTCTGGTCCATGCCGATGTTTCCTAGGGAAATTTTCTCTCTCTTAGTTTTGGATGAGAACTGGGATTCTCTCTGGAAGCTCTGAATCCACCCAAAGAGGTGACTTTCAACTTCAGTCCCCCAGCAGGTTTTTATTTTCATCCACTGACAGACAGAAAGAAGGGATTGCTTTTAACATGGCTTCGTCTGCCTGAGGTGGAGGGTGGGGAGAGCCAAGTTTTACCATTAGATGATGATAAGTAAGTGATGATCCTTTTAAGATTCAGCCCACATGGAAGTATTTGCTTCAAACACAAAATTCAGGAACAGAAGACTCGAGAGATTGTTCCCAAATATCCCCCTACAGCTTCTGCCAGTCTTGGGAATTCCCTAGTGGAAGGTGGGAACCTCCTGCCCAAGAGGCTGTTCATCAAAAACTGACAATTAAACAGAAGCAAAACATTTTGAGCAGCGAACATCCATCAAACCCCACGGAGGATTTAAAGGAACGATGTGCAGTTTCCTGCCAACTCGCCTGGCAAGGGACCAGGCAACCCAGACGCCTGGTCCACGATGCTCCTGCCATGCAGGATACGGCTCTGCCATAGAGGAGGGGGAAGCTGCAGGCGCTTGCTCTTAAAGCACAGTACACGGGTATTGACAGGTTTACACCATAAGGTAGGAAGCATGGTCTTTCCTTCTAAGGAGTCCCACGGGCAGCTGGAAGACACCGGAGCAACCAGCAAATTTGCTGTGCTATTACGAATTGGGGRGAGGAAAGGAGAAAATGAAAGTTTTTAGATTTTAGTTTGCTAAAACAAGATATTTCCATGCATAAAGCAAAGTGCTCTCAATCTTGCATCAGATGAGAATGATCATTTTCTCTGACAGTCAGAGGTTTCCTTCCGGGGGAAAGCCAGATCCGCCCTGCTCCAGCCGATACGAGCACCCTCCGAGCAGCTCTTGCCAGGACCCCAGCAGGAACTGATTTTGCTAAGAGACCTAAAGATTTATCTTTAAGCTACAGACCTATGAAAAGGAGAAAAGCACTCACTAAAGTGAGTTTGGGGGGGTGGGAAGAGGGGAAAAGAAAAAAAAAAAGGAAAAAAAAAAAAAGGAAGAGGGATTTTATTCAGTCCACAGCTTGGAAGCTCAGAGCAAGGAATTCTCCCTTCATGCCGTGGCTCTCCACAGATGGCATTAACATGGAACTACATGCCTTTTGAAAAGAAAGACTTGCACTATGGCCAATTTTCAAGCATTTCAAACCCATAAGATTTAAAAAAATAACTTGGTTTGCTCTCTGTCTGTCCTTCTCATTTCTGAACCCTTTAGAGCAAACTTCTCTGTGCTAGAACAAGGACTAGGAAGCTTCACAGTCACCTGGCTCCAGCAGCCAGAGGCGTGAGAAAATGAGGATCTTATGAAACTTTAGAGAAAATCCCCAGCTCTGGAGGCTCAGCACGCTGCTCTGGAAAAGACTTTTCTTTGCCATGCACCCCTAACCCAGAGGAGACGCTCCCATAGCAAAAGGACTTCAACATGTGGTCACTAAACCCACTTACTAAGCAAAGAAGTAGCTTTTAAAATTTTTTTTAATCCACACCTACGTTTACTAGTTGCTTCTTCTGTATGGTTTTGTTCCTCAGCAAGCAGCTGCTGCCTCAGGAGAAGAGCGCTGCGTGCCGAGGATGGGGTCAGCACTGGGAGCCGAGACTGGTCCCACTATCAGAGGTGGTGCTTCCATCAGCTTTCAGCAGCTCCAGCCTGCTGCCAACAGCTATATTCAACCAGGATGGGGATTTGCCGGCGGACTCAGAGCCTGCCAGCTCTGGACAGCTCTGAAAACACCCGGCATCCTCCGCCTCCAAAGGTGCGCAGGCATCTGCTGCCAAACAGACGGCAGGAGTGGAGGAAGATGTGATGGGAGGGTGAGCGGGGGAATACAGCAACAGTACAGCCTTTGAGTGGAAAAAGGCCACAGGGCTCCCCGTGCAGGGAAAAAAGCCCCCCTGGCAGCCAGGGCTGACTCACAGCCCCCCTTTGCCCCGTCAGAAGTGACACGGTAGCACCGCCACCGCTTTAATCAACCGGGCAGCTGCTGAGCTGGAAGAGAGTCCATGTAAAAATCAATGTGCCGTTAGAGAAACCACCGAGGGCTGCCAGTCAATACGCTGAAAAGACACTGCTGCCTGCGACAACCCAAACCAGCAACCTGCTGTTATTGACAGAAGAAGTGTCAGGCTTTAAAAAAAAAAAAAAAAAACCAAAACCAACACACACAACAACAAACCACCAGCATCTTGTTCTTCCCTCCTCCCCCTCCCGAGTAAATTAACCCCAAATCTCTTTGTTTACCCTCGCCCCTAATAAGCTCTCGTGGCTCACAGAAATGGTATTCCGGGCTCTTTCCTGAGCAGGCAAGAGCCTTTGTTCCCTTTCATCCTGGGAAAAGGAAGGGTTTAGATAATCTCCGAATGCCAGAAAGCAATTTATTTTGACCTAGACTGTTTCTGCAATGTCATCTCTTGGCTTCAGCACGGGGGAAGCTTCGTTAGCCGTCGTTTACGCAACGCAGCCGCGCTCAGACGGGGCTGCATGTCCGGGGCGCTGCACAGAAGCGGTGATAAGCAGCCGGTCCCTGCGGCACTGGGAGCAGCCCAAAGTGGCTTGACCCCGGATAAGGGACAAGGCTATGGCACACAGCTGCTTGGCACCCAAGCAACACCCTCCAAAGGTCTCAGCTGCAAGAGCCAGACACATCAGCCAAGAGTATGGGGTGACTCAGGGTACTGCACACCCCAACTCCCCGATAGCAGACATGGAAGAGACTCAGGAGGGGACCCTGTCCTGTCCCCCTTGTGCAAAGCAGCACCATCCCTACCCCAGTGATACAGAAGGAGTGTTCGGTCCTTCCCCCCTCCCCAGGAAGAGGGGATTTGCAGCAATGGATTCTCACTGCTCTTCCTTCCCRTTCCTAAGCCCCTGGGTGAGCTCAGCTCTTCGCCTTCAAGATGTTTTTGGCAGCCTCAAGCCTGGAAACTTTCTGTAGAAAGGAAAAGCGAAAGCAGGGAACATCACATAGCCACGCAGCTAATAGCAGGAAACAACACCAGATGCTGCAAGACTCTCTCAAGAACAGCAAGAGCTGGCAGCACAGCGCTCATCAGACAAGAGCACGTCTCCCTTCCAGCTCCCCCATTCTGGCTCCATCATCTGCTAGAAACCACCTACCAAGACAGCACGGACCGTGGTGCAAACACACTGAGCTATCCGAGACCCGAGAGCAGCATTGCTGCAGACCGGGCCAGGAGCACGGCCCCACCAAAAAGCAGCGGTCAATGGTGTGAGTCCCCTTTTGCCAGACCCCCACTAACTCCCCCATTGCACAGCGCGGACTTGTAGCTCTGCCCCATCCAGGCTGATCAGGGATTGCAATAACTCAACTCTCTGTCAACAGGGAATATTTTTAAATCTCTTCCTCCCTGCAGGCAGGCAGAAGTCTCCTCCGCTCTTTCCAGGCAGATTCCTTTTTTATTATTATTGTTATTTTCCTCTAGATGAGGAGTTTAAATCCCAAATCCTCATGCCTCCTTTTGGGGTGGGGGAATGACAGTTGAGCAGCAGCCCCCAGGAAGACTTGGAATTGCTTGTTGCAGGCAGTCAGAAAGAAGAGCTGAAAGTTTGTGCATCCAAAGTTTTGATGCGGAGCATAAAGCGAGGCTTGTCTTTCCTTTCCCTTTCACTCCCCCGCCCCCCCAAAGTTACATAAAAATAAAATCAGGCTCTTTCATTCTCTTGGCAGCCAGCAGCACGTCCTGCAGAGCAACCTTGTGTCCCAAGACTCTTCCACCGGGCTGGGAAAAGAGAGGAGGAGCGCAGACCGTTCCCTGGCTGGCTCCCACTGAGCCTTATTTCACTCTGTGTACTTCCCAGCAGGACATTGATGTGGACAGGCATCTGGAAAGCCTGCAAGAGTTTCATCAATGCTTTGTTTTGTTCTATACTTTCCACGCTCGGGGTATTATTAACATGCTGGTTTGGTTGTGCAACAGCACAGCGAACAGCGCTGGGCTGCTTTGAAGAGGGAGGAGATGGGCCACCGCGGGCCAGTCGCTGCCACTAAAGACCCACTGAAATCCCTGCGGTTCCTGCGATCGCTGAAGGCCCATGCTGGATATATTACAGTAAGTCAGCAGAAAGCAAATAAACAGGCAGACAGGATAAACAGGCTCTACAGCCTGGTGTTCCCTAAGAAAAGTATAATTTTTTTTTCCCCTCCAATGCCCATCACTGTGTCAGCAAGTCTGCGTGCACAAGGACATCTTTTGTCTCCCAGGCTTGCAGATCCAATCCGCTGATAAACAAAGTGCTTGCTGAGCCTCAGGTCCCGCAGAGAGCCAACTTTACTCCGGATGAAAAGCCTAAGCCTTAGTCACAGAGACCGGCCACGCTGCCTGCCAGGCGGTTTTATCCCCTCTCCGCAGCCCAGCTGCTAAAGCCCAGCCACCATCAGACCCCTACAACCTGCACCGCAGGGAGCCCGCACGGCCAATGTCCCATGTCCCGAGGTGACTAAGCTCACACGCCACAAAACAAGGTGCAAGCCCTGTGCCCATTCTTTGCTCAGCGCAAAGGAGATCCGGCCACTTATTTGTGATGTGCAGAAACTATGTGCTGGAGAGATGTCCCAAGACCCCTGGGATAAAAAGCACAAGGGTAGAGGAGGTCTTACTCAGGGATGATGGCTTCTTTCCCCTTTAAAGACCTGTCTGTAGAGTAATTAAAGCTCCTGTTTCTAAGCYGCTTGGTATTTTAATTGATTTTCTGCACTGCCTGCCCACAGTCTAGTCATTCAAATCCGACATTTATCTTGCAAGCCTCAAATGAGTGGCGAGGGAAAGCAACCTGCACTTTCCCGCGAGTCCATTGCGGTCGGGACTGGTTTGCACTAGGGATGCTGTTGGTCGGGCCACCTGGATGCTGAATCGATGCCCTGATCTCCACTGCTAGCAGCTCAGGGCGAGAAGAGCTTCCCACCATGATCTTGTACCTGTTTTTTCTCCTGGGAACTTTCTCTGGGCTTTCCAGTTTTCACAGGAGAAGAGGAGATTATCAATTCTGCATGGTCAGATTCTTGTCAAGAGAAAATTGGGAGCATGGAAACAGGGATTGATGTTTTCAAATTAACTCCTGTTTTCCCTCTTCTGGTTTCAGATGCTGTCAGTACCCAAAGAAGCAAATTCGGCAATGCAAACATCACCACCGCAAAAGGCATTTCTCCAGTGAAGTGAGCTGAAGAGCTCGTTATGTGCGAGGTGTTGTTTTGAAACGGATCCTCTCTCAGTAGGCGGCTCCTCACGCTGAAGTGTTATTAAAGGAGTAAAGGTCCTTCTTGTTCATACTCTTCCAAGATCAGATTTGCTTTCCAAGCGATGTATTTTCATACTTCCTCCATCTCTCCCTTCCCTCTTCTTCATTCCTTGGGGACCTGTCAGCCGTTAGGATGCGCGTCAACACCGGTCACTCTGGCCAGTTGTTTTTGAAACAACAACATTCCTGGTTCATTTAATTTAGCATTTGAAACTCACACTGCTCCCAGCAGGAGGCTCGATCAAAATGATGAATGACTACGTGCTGCCTCCCTCGCCTGCTGTGCGTGGAGAGCCGCGGCGGCACGAGCGCGCCTCAATCCTGCAAACCCCTCCGCAGATGCTGCAAGAAGCACGGGACACCCCAGGCAGGACCGCCAGCCTCTCAGCACTGTCCACGTCCACTTATACATCCCAATGAGTTACCTGCAAAATACCCCGTCTTCAGAATAAACCAAATGAAAACCCTGGTTGAGCGCTGCAGTATCGGCAGGAGGTGAGGGAGGCCGGGAGTACAGCTTGCACTGAAATTCAGGAGGACTGGAAAAGCTTTTTAATAAAATCCTAAGTCCATCCCAAACTATTATTGGCAAAGTAAAAATCTGGGACCTTCTGGGTAGGTTTCAGGGCCTTTCTGTCTTCTTTTAGCAGGACGCCAGAGCTGATGACAAATGTGTCTAATAAGCCAAGCTTGGGGGGGGGGGGGGGGAAAAAAAAAAAAAAAAAAAATCAAGCTCTTACAACTTGGTAAAAATTACTGACAGTGGGATAAGATTCCTAAATCTGCAGAGTGACTGCAGGAGGTCACTTCTACAAATCCAGAGAGAAATGCTTTCCCCAGYAAGAGACAAAAACAACACATTGCCCTTCCGAAATGTTTTTCTGGCCTTGAACTTGCTAATGCTTGTAGCCTGTATCTGGGAGAAGCCTGCACGCATAGCCTCTAGCTAAGTCCTCCAGGAGGCATGGGGAAAACCCAGCTCCCAAGGTCCTAGGTTGAAAGTCACTTAAAGTTGGGAGCTTCCTTGCTTGAGATGTGCTGGAGAGATGCATTCCTCTATGCTACAAGACAGACTGAGCCTCCAGCCTCCTCTAGGAATTTGAAACTAAACCATGCATATAATAGGTGCCCATTTAGCATGAAAGGAAGATGCTTCACAAAGGACAAATATTAAATGGTAAAATATACCAAGAGACATTTCCCAGGAAAACTGAACTTAACCTGGCTCTCAGCTGAGCAGGAAGCTCCCAGGAGCTGTTGCTATGTCTGATGGAGGAACAAAACCTAGTGGGAGGCTTTACCCGAGAAGTCTGCCTGGACTTCCCAGAGATGCTAGGAAAAAGGGTCAGTGGAGGACCCTTCTCTGCTGTCAGCTTGCAGACATAGCTCTTTGTGTGGCCCTCTAAAACCATTGGCTTTGCAGTGAAAGAACAGGGTATGGTCAAGCAAGATCAACTTTGTGAGCCAAAGCATCACAGGGATTTACACATCTTGGTGGTGATATTGTCACCATGTGTGCACATCATAGGAACATCAGTATGGCTGCTTGGTGTCATATCCAAGGTCCATCCAACCCATCTCCTCCCCAAGCTGTGCTCATCAGCAGAAATCTTGGGAAAGAGAACAAAAATACAGCAAAAAGAGAGCATTATTCCCCTAAACCTACCCTCCCAGCAGTCTGCCGTTTCCATACTCTGAGCCAGAGGCTACGTTTCCATTTCTGTGTTTAATATCCCATGATGGACCCTTTCTTTGAATTTGTCTCATCACTGTTGGAGCCCACTAACAACTTGGATTTCCAGAAGATCCTGCACAAAGTTGTTTGACAATTCAACCCTGCTATCTGCATGGCAGTACTTGCTTTAGTTTCTAAAAATACATGAGTGGTAAACCCAGGTGAGGAGCAGTAATGCTGGTAAATCCACATGGGAAGTCCTTCCTGGGCAAGGAGGCCTTTGCTAAACTGATTTCATTCAGCCACATGAAGTGGGCTTACCAGTTCCCACCTGGATGTACCAAACAGTGTTGTTACACGCTGCTTTGCACCTTGGGTGGGCAACAGCAAGATTAAAAGTATTGATGGACTAGCTGTGTAATCATGCTAGGAGAGTTTAGGGGTCATCATTGCCCAGCAGCTTACTCTTTTGTCCCATTTCCATCTCATTTATCCTTCTCTACCTCCCCATCTTTTCTAGAAGAGAAGCCCCACTCTTGCACTAACACAAAGCCTTTGTCTCTCTTCAGCAAGTGGGAATTTGGGAGGAGAGCACCAAAAAACCCAAAAGTTTGTTCTTCCAGTGAATGTGGGATTCCAGCAAACATTCCCCCCCCCCCCCCCCCCCCCTTCAAAAAGGATAAGACTATCTCAGGACCTCCTATGCCCTTATCTCTCTGCATGCTCATACAGAGTCTCAACAACTGGAAGAAGCTGAGATACTTATTTGGCTTCTAGAGCACCATGCTCTTGCTTATCTCCTTTCTACTTCTGTTCTTTACAATTCCAGGCAACCTGGTAAGGAGAGCTGCATTTCCCTGCTGTAACAATGAGAACAAAAGTTTGAGGCTCTTAAGCCACTTATCTGGAGCAAACTGCTACAACTCTGTTGTTTTGACTGATCCTGGGCATTTTTCAGGGAGGCAGATCTGAGCCCTTGCAGTCTGGGTGTCTGTTAGAGTATCGTAACTCAGTCTGACTCAGCTTTGGAGACCTGCAGGGTCTCCTCTGAAAGCCTGCAAAGAAATTTAACCCTTACCATTAACCACATTGGAAAATAACGCTGCTAAAACAGAAGCATTCGTCCTGAAGGGACTGTCCCCTCTCTGTTCCTTCGGTAGCATAGTTAACTGATACAACCAAAAGGATTCTCGCTAGCTGTGAAGAAGTGAAAACTCATTCCCCAACACCATTATTGCAGGCAGCCTGCCTTCCTTCGTGCTCTGCCCTCACACCAACTGGCAAATGTGGTACCCGAGTACCTACCTGAGATGCTTTAAATGAACTATGACTGCTTGCTTTCTGAGCTGACTCAGGAAAGACATTGCTGCACCGGTTACACTCCAGAAAGGCTTTCTTWACAGTCATAAAGGATGAAGAGCTGGTTTTGCTTTCTGTGAGAGGTGAGATGATCTAGAATTAGCCATGCAGCTCATATAAATACATCAAGCCAAGTGGCTCCAACGAATGGGCTGGGTGTTTGTCACCTCAGGTGTAGGGCTTTTAGCTGAATGCACCCCTAGGTGATTAAAAGGTCACTAGAGGCAGCTGGAGTCTTTCTTTACTTATTATAAAGGCTGGTATAAAAATACATTAGTAATAAATTCCTGACAGGCACTTGTATGTACGGAGAGTCAGATAGCAGCAGCTGTGAGTTATGGCCCTATAATTCCTTCGAGGGGTCCCAGGGACATCCCGAGTCATTACCTAATGCCTGAGAAGCCCTTCATCAGCTCCGTGCAAGCACAGCCCGACCTCCCGGCGAGCCGGGCTTACAAGGGCCAGGATCTAGCTACCAGACTTGCGGGAAGCTGGAGAGGGGAAGGGGATTTCCTCCCTCCCCCCAGCCTTCCTTACTCTTCTGATACATTCCCTTCAACTTCTATTTCAATAAAATAATCTGACTTGGAAGACACTGGCATTTATTTCCCCTCTTGGGTGAACGGTGACCCGGCAAAGCATCCCGGATCACGCGAGGTTGGTCATATGGATGAAACCAGTGGAAAAGCCACCGTCGGGTTCAGTGGAGATCTGTGCTGGAATAAGCAGCCGGCCGCGAGAGCGAACGAGAGAGGGAAGTCGGGTTTCTCGTGGCTTGCAGTGGGAAGGAAACCCAAGGTGCTCGGGGACAGCTTGGCAGGGAGCTGGATTTAGAAAGGGGACAGAGGGAAATTTCACACCGACGATGCTCGCCAGGGCTTTGCAAATGCCACGTTGGCCTTTTCAGCCCACAAAGGGAAAGCAGCTTTCACACCTAGGAGGCTTATTTCAAAAGCTGTCTAACGGCACTTTCACAATTAGGAGGCCCGTCTGAAAGGGAGCGACTTCTCCGATTTCTCCAGCTGAGATTTCTGCCTTGCACAGCACTTCAGTCAGTGAAGAGGAGGGTTATTTTCCAACGCCAGTGAGCATCAAAGATGAAGCGGAAAAATAAAATGAGCCAAAAAGGCCCCGTGCTTCTCCCCCCCCACCCCTTCTTTTAATAAAGCTACTGAATATCATGTTCTCAGCGTAGATTAACCTAAGCTTTGCTCCCAATTATTATTTCACTTTCCTACGTACAGAAGCAGAAAGGGGCTTGACAAATGAACCCAGCTCTGCTGTTAAGCAGCACTTCCACTTCTGCAAGTTTGTCTGAAGCCGTATTTCTCAGAAAAATCCTCCTTCACACAAATCACCGGCTGTGTATCCCCAGGCCTTTTTACAGCACTTAGGACTCCAGGCCAGGGATTTTTCAACCTTTTGATTTGTGGAGCTTTACGGATTTTTCCAGTGGGGCTGTGAACCCCATGGGGTGAATTCAGACCTGTTGGCAACAGGCTTGCTGTGCTCAGTCCCCCTCCCCAGACCCCTAGAAACAGCCCCCAGCTCCCGCAAGGGCACACAAGCCACGCGTGGAAAAAAAACTATGCCAGAAATACTGCCTTCTCTTCTCCATTGCAGTGGAAAAGCAATGCTGGTGCTGAAGACCGGGTTATTTGGGGACCTGCTTGTTACCACTCAGTCCTGAACATGGTGATGAAATGAAAACAGAAAATTAAAGAAGGAAAGGATTGCACTCCGAACGGCTGCGATGCCTCCAAAGCCCAGCCGCAGCAGCCCAGCCCGGCCGTGGAGAAAGCTCTCGAGCTTTTCAGATCCGGAGCCGTCCCTCTGCAGAGRAGCGGTGGAGGGAAAATCAAGCCCATCGGTTCCTCCTCGCCCTTCTCTCGACGTAAATCAAGGCGGGTGCTTCTCGAGCGGCTGCGCCGGTGCCGAGGCGGTGATTAGACCCACGGTGGAGTGGCAGGAGGGTGGTGTGTTAAGGGATGGAGGGATCCCACGCTCTTCCCCGCCAGCGATGGCAGGGCGGGAGGCTCGGCGGCGTGTCASGCTAATCAGATCTACCAGCTAGTCGGGCTCCTCTTGACTCGCCGAACGCAGCCTATATTCCCCCTGGAGCTCAGCTTTGATTTTCAAGCCTGCGGTGCTGTAGGAACAAGCCTCAGCTGGTTTCGCAGCCTGGCCTGAGGTTTAGGTCAGAAGTGGCTGTTCAGATCCATGAGGCTGACCCCCTGCCTAGCGTATTTGCTGCACAAGCTGGGATCTGCACTTGAAATGTCCGTGATCTGCTCCTTCCATTTGCAGTCACTGTACGGGGCAAGACAGGGGGTTGATTGCATCAGCTCAGAGCACATGTAGGGCTCCAGCGCTGCAGTAACGCTCCTTGGAAAACCAAAGAATAGGGCAAATAGAAGTACAACATCACGGCAAATTAGCCCCGTTATCCTGAAAGGCTGACACACGAGTGCATTCGCAGACGTACAACATCTTTGGCAGGCGAGGGTTAACACTGAGCCAGGTGTCTCCTCCCTTCAGGTGAGGAGGGGGAGAGGGGAGGGAATTGCAGGGGTATGGGTTGTTTCCCTTACCTAGAACAGAGGCTTTAACAGCAAAAATCATGGCAGCAGCTGGATGCTTTTAGTTGGAAAAAAGACAAGTTGAACTTTTCCTAACTTCTTCCTATGGAAAAAAAAATTGTCCACGTTCTCCCTTCTCCATCCGCACTCTTTTCTGAAATCTGTGTGCCCTGGGGTGTCCTTTACGGAGGCGGTGAGGAGTGTAAAGATGACTACGTACGTAAGAAAAACAGATAGCGACTCTTGGACACCTTATCGCTCCCTATGCCAGGAATATTTTACTTCTTTCTACGGGCGGTTTTGCAAATTGCATGGTTCACGTCCGTTTAAGCGTGGGGGAGAAAGCAGACGATAGCTCAGCTGCATCCACAGGAGCCATGAAGAAGCGATACCTGTCTGTTCTCAGCGGAGAGAGCGTTATTGAACACCACCAGTGTTGTGAAGCTATCGCAGAAATACGGCACTAGGACAGCAGTACAGGCATGTTCTGATCCCTCTTTGGAGATAACCTGTCTATAGGGGTACATTTGCAACTCATCTGCAGGTGGTAGATACGGTATTCGCCTCGCAAGTGATTAGCTGCTCCAAAGTGAGCCCAGTGGGGTAAGTTCAAGATCAGAAGGTGGTTTAAAACATTTTTCAACCCCAGCCTCGGCAGGGAGCAACTCTTAAATCTCTGGCGATTTGCCAAAAGGCTTATTTCTTACTGCTAACAAGGTGAGCAAGTACGTAAACAAGCCACACGAGCGCTTGATGGTGCAGGGACACCTCTCATGGTGGAAGGATTTCTTTTTCTGAACGGCACGGGCAGCCAAGAAGATAGGCTATGTCTTGCCCTGCTGCTACTTGGCTATTATATGAGACATCACCACATTTAGGCAAATGTAGCATTCCTTACAGACCTCATCAAAAGCGGCATATGTTTGAAGATGAAAACCTCCTGGTAATAAATAGGCAGAACTTGCAGCCCTGAGCAGCCTATCTGAATAAATCGGTGTTATTTGAGAGCTGCCTAAGAATATACCTCAGAGAAGTAAAAAGATGGCACTGTTTATCAAAATAGGACCCTATTCATAATACATCCTAAAGGATCCCCATGTCCTTCAACCAGGCCCAAACAAAACATGGCATTAGAGGCTTGGTCCGACTCCTATTAAAAGCATTTTTTTTCCACTGACTTTCGCAGAGCTTGGATCAGACACAAAAAGGGAGTGAGGTGTCAATATAGTACCTATTCTTCAGACCACAGGACCTCATTAGCAGAGCAGTGTGAGTCATAGGTCTCTGGGTTCACCGGTCCAACTGAAAAATCACACACGAAAACCAATGGTTTGGAGGTCAACAGATTCATTTCAAGTTGAATGAAAATGCTTCATTTTACCCAAAATACATAGTTTAGTTTCCGGTTTCAGTTGATTTTTTTTTTTAAAAACCCTGAGCAATTTTTTTTAACTGAAGAAATGAAAACACAAGTTACTGTCTTCACTGGCACCCTATTTCCAAACTCAGACCCAAAGCCTGGAAAAAAACCCCACCCAACCTGCTCTCTTGACCACTGTAGTTGGCGAACGTGCTTAGAAGCCAAGATGCTCCGTGCTAAAACTCCACGGCCCCACGGTCTTGAGCCCAAAAAGGCCCTCAGCAGCCTGCAGAAGGAACGAGGGTGGAAGCAGGGCTGGGGTTTGCATGCCGGGATGTGGCCACCATCCTTGGTCCGCAGACGGTGGAGCTGACGGTGAGTCAGCACCAAGACGTCGCTGCTTTCCAGCAAAGCATTTTAAGGCAACCTGGGATGCGTTCAAGAGCTGGTTTATAGGTGGCTCAGGTTTTTATGCCACGGAAGGGGCAAGGTGGTTCCTGTTTTGGCTGTGCCAAGCTCTTCCGTCCCCTGTTGGCTCCCTGGCTCTGCAGAATAGGAATAATCCCCCCCCGTAACACACTGGTTTTATGAACTGCAACAGATGTTTCAGACCACACATTACCCTGCTCTGTCACTGCCAGAATGAAGCGAGGAACATCATGATGGGTGGCTGACGGCGCCGTATGAATTTTGTACCTGGCCAATCATCACAGTCAAAGCTGGACTTGGCCAGGACAAGTGGCTAATACCTTCTCCTCCCGCTCCAGCCAAACATCCCAGGAGATCATCAGAGACTGCACGTGACCAGCCACAATAATGAATCACGAAAAGTTGTTATTTCTCAAAGCCAATTCATGTTATGCCTCCGTCATGGATTTGACAGCAGTCAGTAACAGCGCTAGCAATTAAAGTTAGATTAACAAGATAATGTTCGCTGATGATCATGTATCTGTATCGAGTCCTATCAGATTTTTTTTTTTCTTAGCCAAAAATTATTCAAATACCAGGAGGAACAGTCAGCTCATCAGCTCAAGACTACTTTAAGTATCTGAACTGGGCTCCAGCTACCCAGCTCCTGGGAGTCCTTCAGAGAGGACAGGGATTTGGGGAATGCAGGTATCACTAGTGCCTTGTACCTCTCCAGCCAGCAGTGCCAGGGGCTTTACGAGCCATCCCCACAAGTCCCACCATGGCCCAATTCAGTAACCATCCGTGGATTTCGATATGTAAATATAGTAAGAGGATTGCAGAGGATGGATTTGTCTCGACTAGGAGATTAGTTTTAGATCAAATTTGGCTAATGTGGGAAATGCTGCTGGCTAGGACGTGACCACTTCCATTAGCTCAGGAGTGCTTTTCTGCATCTCTACTCCTGGGCCAGGCATAGCTGGCAAAGAGAAGCTGGAGAGATGCTGAAGCTCTGAAGGGAACAGCAGCGCAAGCAGCCCTTGCTCGCAGAAAGGTGTTCTAGCATTGAGCCAGCAGACCTCAACTGAGCATTTCTGTCTGGTGCCTGCGCATTTCCCGTACATCGTGTTCCCACACCTCCTCTCTGGACTCCAGTGCCCTGCTCCTCTTTGCTGCCTGAGCTGTGAGCATCTCCGGGGAGCTGGCTGCACGCGGTGCTGCCAGCCATGGCACAAGGGCACTGGGACAGGAGAGAAGAGATTGCACAGGTCACAGCAGAAATCCACTGCCAGCACTCTTTGCAATCTTTTCAGCATCCTCCATCAGCCTGGGCCAGGATATTCAGCGAGCAATGTGTGCATCACCATCACAAATACCATATTTTTCTCCAGAAATTAAAAATAAATACATGTCAATAGGACACCTACTTCTAAGGGAAGCAGAAAGACAAAGGAATAAGCTGACCGCTTATTATCAGACCGCTCTCGGAGAGAAGAAAMCAGAGTCAGAATTACTTCATGCATTAACTGTTAGCGCAAGGTCGCTTTGATGCCTGGAGTGCTGAGAGATGCAAGACTCATTCAGGTAGCTCTGATATTCCATCAAGCCTTTAATCACCTGCCTGCGACTCCTTGCAGGGAAATGAGCAGTAGCCACTTGCTTGCATTTTGAGGATGCAATGCAAGGGGCACCCACAGGCTTCCAGCTAGGAATTGTGTTCAGCATCACACCACCAAACACTTTTAGGGAGTTAACGCAGCCTTCAACACCCTGTCATGAGGTACAAGCCAAAGCAGTTTCTTTCCCACTTTATAGCCTGACTCCCGACAGCTCCTGCTCACCCAAGGTTTATTCCCATCATCTCCCTCCTCCAGATGCCCAACACCTTGGCACCAAATGCCTCTTTGGCCTTGGAGGGGTTCCCTACTGAAGGCTCCCTAGTTCAGACAAATCCAAAGACCTTTTGGGGGACGATGGCAGGGTTTCCAAGGTGAGCTGATGGGCTGGGTTTGTGCTGAGTTATAAAAGGCTTTCTGGCCAGGATGACCCCCAGGATCCTCATTCTCAGCATGTGCCCAACCTGCTCTTCCATTCGGCTAGGCAAATGGTCCCACGGAAAAGTGGGAGGCTCTTGGGCCACCAGTGAAAGCCCAACACCTTTGTTTCAAAGTCTGAGAGACTTAAGAGGGATGAAGCTAGGGCAGGGACCGGCTTTTTGTTCAACACGTGCTGACTATGCCCTGAAGTACGGGACTTCTAGACTTGATTGGGAGTATTATAATAGTGCCTTTGTGCCATTTGAAACCGAATCAAAGAAAACATTCATAAATAGCCCATGTTAAAGATGGATCCATTTATTTTTTCCCATCAAATTTCCATTCTTTCCCTTTGCCGCATTTGCTAATTATCCAGTTTGCATTTGCTTAAAGAAAGCATTTTTCTAGCCTTCACAATCCATCTTCCCATCCTAATGGATCTTGTGGTAAAGTCATTACGGAGACTTTATGAAATCACAGTTATTTCCATGACAACAGTGATGTAATAAAGGTGGGATTATGACATTACTGCAAGATCAAGCTGAAGGACAGGATGGATTTGTTTACCCCAGATAGGGCAAGGAAGAGACTTCATTCATTCAACGTTTCTAAAAGTGCCTTAAGGTCTGCTAATGGAAGATACATTTTATATCTGTTTTTTTCTTTTTTTTACTTATTCCTTTTTTTTTTACAGTTATTTATTAGGGCTCTTTTTCAAGCGCACATAGTTTAATAAGTTTCAGAGGAGGATCCATGCTGAGGATATATTTGCCCATCTCGGTGAAAAGAAAGACCATCCCTGCAAGTCTCACGGCTCTTGCCTTTCCTGAAAGGCAGCAATGCCCACTGGGGAAGGGTTTTCCACCAGTGTTAAAAGGACCAGCGGGATGGACTTTCCCCTTTCAAGGATGGCTGATCTAAGCTGCTTTCTCTTCAAACATTTTAATAAAGAAATCACCTGCCACTGGATAACAGCATGAATTGGCTACCCATGAAATTAGGTTTGAAAATGGTATTAAACCCCTCTTCTCTCCTTAATGGAAATATAACCAGCCTGGGTCTGGCCAGCACATTCCAAGCCAAAAAACATTTGTCTCTCAAACCCAGACACACTAGTAAAGTCATTCTAAAAGTGATTTTTAGCTCGCTCGCTCTCCAGCAATCACAGAATAAACTTAGGTGGAAATGACACAGCAACTCCTAAAGGATCAGAGCATGGAATGCCACGAGACAGCTTTGAAGATAGCTGGGGTTTCTGGTTTGTTTTTCACATGAAAAAAAGATTAATATTTCATACAGTACACGGTTCAAAAGTTGATTAATGTTTCAGTGTGTGGAGAACCAAGCTCAAGAGACAAGTTTCCTGATGTAAAATTCTTTGAGCTGGCAGCAGGACTTGTATGGCCAACTTCTCCAAGGGTGCATTTCATTTAACCCCCTTCAAAATTGCTCCTGCTTGGTGGCTTGGTGCTTCGCGAGCATGCTACTTCAACGCTTGACCTACAAGTGCGGGGCACTAATGCTCTCCAGGTCTGTGYGATGAGGTAGCAGAACTTGCCGATGATGGCTGCTCAGATGGGCTTTGGTGTCCCCGTCCACCCAGCTCCCTCCCCTCTGCAGGATGTTGCTCCAGCCGGGCAGAGGACTGCCCGTGGTCTGATGGCCCACAACAGTCCTCCTGCTTGGCCAACGGGATGATATTATCGGGCTTTCTTCTGCTGCTGGTCAATCTGGGGGATCTTCTCTGCTTCTTTACAAGCTGTTGAGGAGCTATGGTTCTAGTACCTTTGCTCTATGCTGGCTGGCATGGGAAATATGCAGAGGAGTGCCGAAAAGTCCCCTACTCTGAAAGCTCATCACTTCAAGTCCAGCCCGACTGATCTTAGCAGCTGTTTCGGCTTGTCCTGCCCCAATTCCCATTCCTCTAAGCCTTCCCAATATCTCTTCATCGACAGAAGGGAAACACCGTAAGGCCACACAGACGTGCTAATGAAATGTGAATTATTAACTGCAGCGTGCTAAGGGAGATATGGGGGGGCGGGGGGGGGCTGTGATTTTGCCATTAGTATGTAAAATGGGCGACGCTCCCTCCTTTCGCTGGAGGGAAGAGCAGATTCAAGCCTGCGTCCCGTTCCAGGGCCGGGACGGGTAATGAGATAACCCGATTGCCGCGTCTCTCGCCCTCATTCTTTCTTTCTTCCATGATAAAAGGACAGAGGGGAATGCAGACAATTAAAAAGAGGATTCCAATCGGCCCCGGAGAGATTCAATGAATAATAATGGACCTCCAGCTGCTAACGTGCTTAAGGACTTCCAAGTCTCAAGTGTCTAACCAGCTTAAGGGTCCATACCACAGACTTCATTTCTATCCGTAAATGGGAAAGGCAGGAGGAAGGGGGGCATTCCTGCCTCTGACTACAGATGGGATCRTCTCTCGGTCTCTTTCTGAGCCCTTCGCAAGTACGATGCGACAGCAACACAAGAGTAAAGTCAACTTAACGGCTCTCAAAGCCAACATAGGTATGGGGTGAGGAAGTTCCCTGCTTAACCAACTTCTGTATGTCACCTACAGCTGATAACACTTGTAGTTACCGCAAAATACCTCAGAAGAGGGTCCAATATGTTACTAGAATAAAAACAGCACCTTGTCTCTGAAGTTTTGTTTTCTCGCATTAAAAACTTCTGCATAGCAAGACAGTAAATGCGTGACTCATTCCTCCTCTGTATAGCTCTTGGTAAGGGAAAGGTCTCTACCATGGTGTGACCCACACCGACTGCTCATCTCCTGCACCTTCCTTGCAGAAGGGGCAGTAGCTGTACAACATGTAAGACAGCCAAAGCCACACATAAAATGCCCACCTGAAGATTCATTATCAGTTTTTTCTGGCACTTCCCTTGTTTTTGGTTTTCTCTCCCATTGATGCTTCTCTCTCTCTTTCACAATCCATCCACTTTCCCCCTACAATCTCTCTCCTTGGGCCCCCCAACCAAGAAAGCCTCCTGTCCTTGACCTTCTCAGGTTTCTACCATGCTCACGAATTTCCATGGAGGATCAAGGAAAAAACTTGCAGAAGGGGAAGAGCAAAGAACAAAGCAGAAAGTACTGGCCCAGCCTTGAGTTCTCCATGAAGCTGTGCTCCTCTCCCCATCTGAAGGTTATAGGGTAACTATCACAGATTCAGAGAATAACAACTTCAGAGGCTGGCAACCAGATGATCAAAGGAATGGGGAACGTTAGGTAGGTAAGGGCTCCTCAGACTTGGAAAGGGATAYGACAGAGATCTGAGAATCACAAGAAAAGCTGTTTCCACCTCTCCTGGAGCAAGGACTAGGGGCATCAGAGGAAACTCACAGGTTCAGAACAAAGAAAACGAGCTATTTTTATACCCAGTGTGTCTCTATGGCACGAGAGTCTTCAACAGAGGATCTGTGGCTGCTAAAAGCTCATAAGAGTTCATAAAAAACCTGGATTTTTCTGCTGAGAGCTTGTCTGTGGAGGCCATTATGTACAAACACACCGCTTATGGGTGAGGAGGTCCCTGATCTGCAAACCACGGGAGGCTGGGAAAGTATTCTGGAGCATTACCACTACTGTTCACCCTGTACTTACACAGATTTCCAGGCACCCACTATTGCCTGCATCAGAGACAGGACCTTGTGTTTGGGGGATGTCTGGCCTGACCTGGCACAACTGTTGTCATGTCCTGGTACCCGGAGCCGGCTGCCTTCACGCCTCACTAGTTCCAGCAAACAGCTTGAGAGACAACACGTCCCTTCTTCTCCAGCTTTGGGGAAAACCCACAGGATTTGTAGGCAATGGCGAGATGTCACATGAAGCATGAAGACGGACTGGAGTTTAACGGGTATAGATGCTGGCAGCGGGGACGGAGGAGGGGATGGTTGCATAAGCTGGCGCTGGAGACTCGCTGGTCCCTGGCACAGGAGGCAGGTACATCACCCACCACAAAAGAGTTTAAAGAGAGAAGTTGTGTAAGGTCGGCCGCCTGTCAGCCTTACACGGCTGAATCATGCAAGTTTAAAGCCTTCAAAGCAGGATAAGATCTCGGCGCAGCCACGTGCGCGCTCATTCCTTCAAGCTGAGGTTGGAAAAACGACGGGAAAGCACAAGTGAAAGCAGAGCGGAGTAATTAGCTAATTAGGGGAGCTGACTAATCAGCTAATTTAGAAAGGTTTTTCATTATTATTCACAGAGAAAGAATTCTGGAGAGCTTTGGCATGGAGCGAGGTGTAGCCCACCGGGCAGAGGGAATGGGAGTTCTGCCTAAAGCCGAGCGTGTTCAAAACTCATTGGAGCGGGTTAAAACCTCCGCGTCCTCTCAGGCTGCCTGGTTTTGCATTTGCAAAAGGATGGGACCAGCCCCACTCGTGCTCCTTCAGCGAAGGAGCCACCCCTGCTGCCTGCCGATTGCTCTTCTTCTGGGGAAGGGGGAGGAGAGCGGAGGGTCTCCTCTGTTACGGCTTGAACCGGCAAAGGGAGATTTATTTGCCTAGGACTCAACAGCTATATTTAACCTTCTCCTAAACACTACCTAGGCAGCTCAGACAACTCAAGCAGTGAAACGATATCGTATAACGAATGCCCAGGGTGGAACAAAGCTGCTGCTTTCCTCTTCTTTGAAAGATCGCTCAGCCAGTGAGAGAAATGTCAATAAAAAGATATTTAAGTTGAGAAGGGAGGGGAGAAGCAGAGAACACGGATGCCCAACCTGCAGCTCCTACCCGTCTCTCCTTTCTTTCTCCATTCCCTTCCCCTCCGATGTCCTTGCATATCTCCAGCAGCAATATCACACCGCTGCTATTACGGTCAGGATGGATATTCGAACAGCCTTAGATCAATATTTGTGCAAAGGGAAAGCTTGTGCATCACAGGGCTACAAATTAACCTCTTGTCCCGTATTCACACTGGCACACAGGACCTGCAGGAGCGGCGCATTCCCCTGGGGAAAAGTGGGACATACGTTTCATAACACGAAAAAAAAAAAAAGAGTAATAATAGCTCCAACCCCAGCTCATGCACCTTTTTACATTTCTCCCTCAGGTTGGGGGGGGGGAAATAGCTTTTCTTAATTAGCATCCTAACCTTTTCTAAACAGGTTCAAGGGTGTCTTGGCAGGCTTGGGAAGTGGTGTGAAAGCAGCACTGAATAACAGCAGCAGAATTAGCCAGGTGTAAAAGGATCTTGCTTTTTTCTGGGGAGATGATTAGGTACCAGTAATGAGAAATATGAAGAACTTCCAAGGTTGCAGATACCTGTTTTTCCCTTATTAAAAGGAAACATTACCTCAAAATTGCATGCTTGGGGGTGGAAAATATTTCTTGCAGCAGAAAATCATTGATCTGTAAGTCCCGGCTGAGTCAGTATGGTTTTCGCTAGCTGAACTTGAGTCTGGCCCATTGGCAGACGTCGGGCATGTCCATATTGCCTATGGCAATGAGGTTCATCACCAAGCCAGTCCCTGCTCCTCACGGTTGGGCTTGCTTGTCTGGCCAGCCACCTGGGTCACTCCAGCCAGACGAGGAGGCAGCACCAAGGCAGTGTGGACATTTGGGGAGTTCAGGGGTTGAATGCAGCATCTAGCTGCAGCTAATGGAGATGTATCTTCTGAGACGTGGTACCAGGCTGGATGGAGACACATCTGCCCATCCACAGCAACATGTGCTCCCGGTGAGGGAAATCCCAGCGAGTTCAATCCAAGGATGCATTGACAAGGCAGTTTGGGGAAACAACCAATTCCACCTGCATGTGTCCCTTACCACTCCCCATCTTTTTCCCCTTAGTTCACCCCACGCCAAACTGATAGCCAGCTCACTACCTTTTCCTTCCCCCACCTACGTGTCTATCAAAACTTAGACGCACGAACAAAACAGACCAGCTTTGCCTGGTCTATCTAGCCCACACTCTGCATGATCCTAGCTGGTACCACCAGCAGCATGGTCCACAAAGCCTGAAGCATATTTGCAAAACACTCTAATCTTGCCTCCCTTTCTGAATCACCCTTCCTGTCTCACGGCAGCGATGGGCCGCCGTTGTGCAAGGTTTGCTGTCCCATTGTGCAAGGTTTGCTGTCCCATTGCTAGACAGCTTTCAGAAGACTGTGGTGGTTTCCCATGTTGGCTTTTCCACCCAGCCTTCTGACAACCTTCTAAAAGGAGCTGGAGGTTTCCCCCACAGCTCCTGCCGAGCCGGCGCCGCTTTCCACGCCGTCACAAGTCTCCCAACTTTTGCCCTAGTTGGACGCAGCCAACGTCTGGATCCGTGCAATTACCCTTCCTTTTCCAGCCTTGCAGCACAACAGTGGGACAGCACGGGCAGGCTTGTATTATGGCTGCTCACCACATGGAAACGGAGGAATTGCCAAATTCACCCCAGGAGGAAAATGAGCAAAGACATTTATATGAATAGTAGGGGGTTTGGCTCCTTTAGTCTGCAAGGCTAGACACTTGATGACGCTTGCTCCTGCTTTTTCCTCACATTATTTGCCGTATTTAGCCTCCTTTCATCCTGCCTTGCCATCACACTGAGCAAAGAGGGAATGGCACTTGCCCAGCAAGGGAATGGACGAGACGAATTTGCTCACTGAATAACRAAATGTGTTTTTTCCTCCTGTTCAGCCTCCATCTGGGTCTTGTTTCTGGTTTTCAGAAGAGATATTCTCCTTTTCTCCACCTCCCCTCCAAATCCAAGGAAACTATTTTGTTTGGGTGGCAAAGAAAATTTCAAAAAAAAAATATTTTTGACTGTCCGAGGAATTTGTAGGCAGAAGGGTGCCAATTAATCTACATTAAAGTGAAATTAGCCTAATATTAAAACAATAGGAGGATGACAAGGGAGAGATCAGCCTCTAATGTCCTCATTAGCCAGTGCTGCTCCTTGTGAGCTTTCCATCGYGTGAAGGTAGCTGTCTGGTTGCACTTCATTAGCACTGGGGTTAATTACAGCTAAGGAGGCAGGGAGATGGGCTGTCCCCCCACCCTTGCTGCTGTTCTCCTCCCTGCTTCGCCCATCGCTCCTGGATGGAAGTTGATGTTCCCCTTGACTCCTGTCGCTCCTCTATTTGTAATGCCAAGACAGGTAGAACAGGACCCATTTTTCAAAACAATAGGTGTGAGCGGTGTCTTCCCTGGAGCCCGGGATAATTTGGGTAATGCTCAGCTACAGCGGGACCACTGCACTGCTGGCATGCCGTAGATGGAGCTATGCGGATGAAATCTTCCTTGCGTCCCTCACAAACTCTTCCCGCTCCCCTACAACTCTTTGTGTCCTCCTTTGCTTCTTGGCTTTCACAAGATTTTTGCCCCGTCTCCATCCTGCATTGCTTTTTCTCCCCGAGCCCCTCTGCTCCCCCTCTGTTTGCTCCCTGAGCCACCCCTCTGACTTTCTCTTCTTCTCCTTCTGCCAGCCCCGGCTGCTTATTTTTATTGTTAAGCTTTGGGKTTTTTTAATTTTTTTGACCCCACTGATGTCAGGTCAGATTGTCTGTCAGCACAACATCAGGTTGCCAGCAGATGAAGGATGACTTGCAGGGAAGACAACAAGGAGAAAATAACAATAATAAAAATTTTAAAATCCCCCAAAGAGTTGAGACCATTTCCCAGAGAGGATGCAGAATTGCTCAAGGATCTTCCTCCAAAAATGCTGCTGACCTGGAAGGTAGTAGGATTCAGACATGGCAATAGAGATAGGAACAACTTCAGTGGGAGCGGGGCATTATCTACGGAGGGGCAGGGTACATCTGCCTGAACACATGAATTATGCACAAAACCAGGCACATGGACAGCTCGGAGGTTAAGATGGAAACAGCTTTGATTCGTGCTTTTGAAAGGGTCCTCCAGCATTGGCTGGAAGGGGAATATGCTCTTCACGGGGACCACAYGGAGCAGGGGTGGGATGGGAGGACGCACATGGACCTCTGCTGGGGACTGCAAGATGCAGGTTATGCACGGGCAAGTCAAAACCCATCCTTTTCTTCCACCCCTTCCACGAACATCCCTGCTTGCCCTTGGCTGGAGACATATTCCTGGATGTGGTACACTTTTGACCTGCCTCGGTCCCAAATCAGAACATCCCTCGTAAAGGAGACACGGGGCAGACAGCCTCCCTCGGCACCAGGGAGAAATGCGGGCTCTGGCATAGCGCTGCCAGCATTGCTGCCTTCCCCAGAGAAAGCATGTCCTGTCTGCAAGTCCAAAGGGGAGACAGGCCCCAGGCAGTGCTGGGGAAGGAGATCTGCTCAGTGGGAACCTGTCGAAGAGGGAGAGCACGTGAACCAGGGTCTCTTAACGCCTGGCTTCATGGTAGAGGATTGGAAAGCGCTGTCCTGTGAAGCGGCAGGATAGCTATTAACTGAAAGCTGCACAGTGAAGCTGTGAATAAAATTTATTTCTATTGAACCTTTAAAAGTCTTTATGGATCGTTTAGGAGCAAGGATGAGCTCCAGCGCGAGCCGTCGGCAGAGGCAGGGGTCATGGTGCACGGGGAGCAGCCGGGCACGTCTGTGCCACATGCCCCTCTAAAGAGCATCCCTCCTCTCCATGCACAGTGCCCATAACCCAAAGCTTTGCAGGAACTGAGTGCCGTGGGGCTGAATCACGCTGCCTTTGGCTGTCCTGCGTGYGAGTGTGGCTGGGAATCCTTGCTAGCTCACGTCATTCTTCCTTGAAATGGAAAAGACTCTGCAAATTCACTAGGAACAAGCAGATATATGGCTGGTAAAGCCAGGAGAGGTTATTACGGCTAGTAGGGGTCTTTGGACCCACAGGCTACAGTTTTGCTCTCTGAAAGTCACCAGAAGACCTTTCCGGATGTAAATGTTTCACACATCAGCACCAGCAGTCATTTGCCTGCAAATTTACTCCATAACTGCCCTTCGGTCCCTCTTTCACAACCACCCCTCCTTTACGGCACACGGGGACTGCCATAAGCCACAAAGCCGGGAGGCAGGCACCGGAGCCAGGGCCAGCGGGGACCCAGCCAAAACGCCGAGCCGCCCTTCCCAGCATCCTAAAAAGAGCAGCTGGAGGGTGGGGAGAAGGCGGCCTTGCGATTAAATCACAGCAGAAGCTGCAAGGCGAGCCCTGAGACGGGGAAGGACGGCGCTGCACGCGGCCGGTTTCGCCAGCTCTCATCCCTGGGTTCGGCTTGCAGGAGGGTTGGGGTGCTTTAGCAGCACCCCCTGCCCGACCCAACAGCACAGGTCAGCCTGTACCCAATACATGGGCAAGAAAGATTTGCTTTCAGCTCCTTCCCAACCCCACACGCATCTTCTGGTGTCCCCAGCACCGCCGCGGGTACCGCCCTGCACTGCTCTGCCGCCACATCCCTCCCTCCCACGTGCTCTCCCCCTCCTTCCCTTGTTCCTTTTAATTAGTAACTTTTTCTTTGTTCCCTTTAATTAAGCAGGGTGGGGGCAGGAGAGGGGAGGGGGAGGCTGCTGTCAGCCAGATGAGTTATTATCACCGCACACAAGATCAAAGGCCAGGAGCTCTCGTCTCGTCCTTAATTTGGGCAGCGTCTTTGGGCGAAAGACTCTTTTCTTTGTGGTTTTTCCATGGATGGAGGTTGGGATGCCAAGGCGTACGCTGGGTTGGAAGGGGAGGGCTGGAGCCCAGAAGGGCGAGTTGGGAGCAGGACTTTGGCTCTTCTCCTTTCAAGACATAACTTGAAGAGGAATTTGGGTGGCGCCTGGACTCCGCGTGTGGGCATCTCGGGCRGGTTTGCTAAAGCCCGCGCGTAAAACCTGACGGTCCAGATACTCGCCTCGGGGAGGGGGAGATGACCAGTTTTTATGTGGATGGGGCATGCAGCTCTGCCAGAGCTTTAATGTAGCGAGCGCACTAATTATGGGAAAATAGAGGCAAAAGTGGGAAAATAAACCACTCGGGGATTTAAGGAAGAGCGGCCTTAGCTAAAGGTATGAGCAAAGGGCCGTGCTATAATGTCATTTTTTATGCGCATGTTTTTCAAGCACGTGTGGGATCCTCTGGTGAATGGTGTGTCTTTTTGGGGGGAACAATATTCTGGGGTGCCAAAGCCCCAGAGAAATTTCATTTGACCTTAATTTAATTTTCAATTTTGATTTAGCTTAACAATACTACAGGACAGGACATTTCCTCACCCTGAGCTCAGCAAGCCATAAAGCTGCACCTCGCACTAGGTATTTGCACCTTAGGGCTGGAGTCTCCGTAGTCGGGTCCGTTTGGGTCCGCAGGAGCGGAACAGGGCGATGCTTTTATTTTATCAAGGTTTAGCCTCTTATTAAAAATGCTTTAGAGCGTCTCTGTCTCACATGCCATACTGTATTTTTTGTCCTTATCACACCTGCTTATCTGTAGCGTGTCCCAAATATTCTGCATACCATTTTAATAACTTCTGGGGACTTTTTTTGGTAAACTAGGTCATAATTTCATGCTGGAAGAGAGTCCCAATGCTCTAGCCCAGACAGTATTGCCTTGAAATGAGGGAAGTTAGAGTATTACCAAACTGGGCCTATCTGCTATGAAAACACACCGCCCGGCCAGCACGTATCTAACAGTAGCTAAAATTAAAGAAAACGAACAAACTCATAAAAGATTAAGGTCTGCATGATGCTGGAGTGTTGCCTTATAACAGGGTATCAGTAGGCAGAGGGCTGTTAATTAACTTTCTATTGACGAAACAAAGCGCATGGAGAGGAACCTTGCTAATCTGTTTTGTGCTAATCAGCACACATTATTAATTTGCTGGGAAAAAAAGTCATCCTCTTCCCACTTAAACGCAAGTTTAATAGGGCTGGAGTGCGGTTTCGCATTACCCAGGCTTCATTCTTTTGATGACATATGTTGCAGTGCATTTCCTAGTGCATTATGAAGCTTGGGCATAAATAATTTAAGCTAAACTCCAGTTGTTAAAATAAACGAGCAAAGTATCTTTGGTGATTAATTACCCTTCCTTCCTCCTCCCTCCCCTCCCTTTTAAAAATACAAGCACATGTGCCACAACCCAGCAAAATGTTTCAGTCTCCTCCTGCRACCGAGGGCATCCTGAAATGTTTTACCCGGCCCGGGGCGGGATCGGGATGCTCGTGTTTGCTCCAAGCACCTGCTCAGCCCCGGGAAGCCGGGAGGTGTCAGCGACCAAATCCTGCTTGCGCCGAGTCAAAAAAAAAAAAAAAAAAAAAAATCTTTGGTGGATTTAACGCTCGATGAATTCCCATTTAACCAGCGGCGTTACGGGACTCAAGTTTTCAATGGGACGAGGTTCAGGTTCTGACTTGCCAGCTTAGAAAGCTTGAATAATCAGTAATAACSATGCTCCTTGGGTCTTTCTGGAAGGACGGCGCTCACACGGGACCTCTTACTCACCCTGCCCGCAGCACGCCCAAGCCTGGGGTGCACCCAGCACCCACGGCTGGGTCCTGCCTGGCCCCGTCTGGGGTTTTTTCCTCCTGCCATCTCACAGCGATTTAGGCAATGACATATTTCCTCTAAGGAAAGGCAGTTTCCTTGAAGGTTTGCTTTCTTGCCCCCTCCTCCCACTCAGGAGGGGGCTTCATTTGATCCCTCTCGGCAAGCCCCCGGTCGCCCGAGTCGCAGCCCTGGGGTGGCACCCGCCCCGGCTGCCCCTTGACGAGGGGAAAGCGAGGCAAGGGGCTGCCCTCCGCCCCCCCGCCGTGCCTGGTCCAGCCGGGGATGCTTGCGGTACCCAACGACTCATGCCAGCAAGAACCATCGCTTTGCTTTCCCTGTCTCCTCCCTCGCCCTCTTCCCTTTCCTCAGCCCTGTCAGCTCCGATTAGGAGCCGGGCAGTGCCGGGTGCTCTCAGGCTGCCTACGTGCTCCCAGCACCACGGGGGTGTTGCTTCGGGGGGCACCCCCCCGGGCTGCCACCCTCCTGCCTACCCTGGGAGCCGGGCAGGGATGCATATCTGCGGGCACGGTCCGGYTGGACGATAAGCACCTTCCCCTCTCCCCAACGCCTGCCGGAGCAGAGGGAGCTGCAGTCAGCAAAGCCTTTGGCCTCCGGGGTGGGGTGGGGGGGACCAAAACGACGGCATATGGGTTATGTTTGCTAACAGAGCTGGACGGATGGAAAAACCTGGGCATTAAATAAACCCCATGGATGTTTCACAACCAGCCATGAAAAGTATTTCATTTAACAGCTCAGAGCTATGTATAGCATCAGTTAATTCATTCTATTTTTTTCCTGCATCTCTTTTGCCTCCCTTTTACACCCCTCAGTCACCGGAGCCGCTCGCACACCGGCTCGCTCTGCCAGAGGAGCGCGTTTGCTCCTGCTGCCGGGTCCCCACCTGAAGTCAGAGGTCTCTGTAGCAACATCGTAACCCGTCACTGCAGAAAGGTGGGATGCCGTGGGGACCGGGGGCTGGCTGGGGATGGAAGGACAGACACCCAGGTGAGAGAAAAACTAACTCCCTCGATTAAAAAGAAAATGGAAATTAAATAAAGGGCGGCGGGGGCAGGGGGGAGGGCAAAAGTAGGGAAGCCCCTGAGCAATACCGGGGAGTGATTTCCACACATCACTACATCCACCTCTCTTGCAGGATCAGCAGCTCTTTAAGAGAAAAAGCAAGCTGCCACAAAYGCTGGGTTTTTTCTCTCACAGATGCTCTTCACCTTCCTAATGACAGCCCTATGGAGCAGCGATGGGTCCACGGCGAAGCAAGAGAAGATGGACTATTGACCCAGGAAGAGGAGACGGGACACAGGAGAAATGCATGCCGAGGCAGTCACAGCGCTGGAGAGAGAGAGTGGAAATTCCCATCGGGCGAAAGCAAACATGATGGATGGCACTCCCATCACCCATCCCCGCAGTTCACCTCCAACCGTCTCTCTTCACTTATTTCTCTCTCCCCTTCCTTAGGTTTTTTTTTTTTTTTTTAAGGGAGGGTGTCTTTTAACTATTCTCTTGGTGACTAAAACTATCCTCCTCCTTTTCGGGTACCGAAACCTGCTCCAGAAGGCGGCCGGAGGGACCCAGTCTAAATCAAGGCGAGGTGAAGCACTGCCTACCTCTATCCTCAGGCTCGTGCTTTGCCTCCAAAACCCAGCGTGGAGATGCCCCTAAACCCAGCCTGCACACAGGGTGAGGGGCTCGGGGGGGGGGGGTCCTGCCACATCTCCCAGCTCCCACAAGGTGGCAGGTCTCCATAATTGTTTTATACGCTGTGATCCCGATCGCACAAGCCCACCGGCAGCAGCCGTGGCTTGCCAGCTCTGCCAAGAGRGAAGCTGAGCCCCAGCGAGCCATTTTCCAAAAACGAGATGAGTCTTTTGCGCATGTAAACTGCGATTTTTGCAAAATTAATATGTCTGTACAAAGAAGAAAAAGCAGCACAAAAAAACTAGGACAAGGCATGGCCAAGTCATGGCTCCTTGTGCGTCCTGGGTGATTGCAGAGCTCAGAGCAGACACGTGGATGCCGGAGAAGTAGAAACCTGGGAGGGAGCAGAGAGGTAGTTCAACAGGGTTCAGAAGGTGGGGAGGAGATTTAGAGATTACGCCAGATCAAAAGGATAATTATTTTTGTTACATTTCCCTATCTGCATCACCCTACCGGTTATGCGAGAATCCGAGCGGCTGTGCTGATTTTCTAGTTTCCGAGCATGCCTGGTGTAAAGAACATGTTTCTAAAGCCTCGGCAATAAATGCCAACCTTTCATCAGACCTGCTCGCTGTGTATTCAGGAGCAGGAGAGGCAAACCCAGTGAGATCTGGAGATTTAGTTTGCAAGACCTGGAGATTTAGTCTGCAAATGTTTCCCCTGACACCTGCGGGCTCGCTGCCTCCCGAGGTGTCAAGGAGCATCGGCACAGGACAGAATCCTCCCCAGAAATGAGGCAGCTTTCAGGTCAGAGTTTGGCATCTTGATTTGGCATCCTTGCTACCAATCCCACCAGGACTCAACTTGTTGGCTCCCCGCTTGAACTCTCTTAGGAAAAGCCACTCATCCCATATAAAGCATCTCCGGCCGGCAAAGAAATGAGTCCCAGCATGAGCTAACACCCTTACTCACATGCGATCACCAAATCCCCAGCCACAAACGGGGGTGAGGAGCGGAGGCAGGATTTGCCTCCCTGCTCCGCCTGAAAGCCTGCGGTAGATGGCCCAGATAGGTTTCTGGTTGCCCTTCCCTCCCGGGAGCCTGCTCCCAAAGCAGCTGCTGCAAAATCCTGCTCCTCGCAGCCCTTTCGTGCCGGGCAAGCAGCAGCTCGCCCGGGAGTCACGGTCTCTATCTAAAGCAGAGCTGAACACGGGATGTAAGGATTGGGATGGATGGGGGTGAGAGGCAGAGGGGCACCCATGGTGTTGCCAGCTCCGCTCCAATTCCTTGACCTGCAGCACTTGCGCGGAGCCGGCTGCACCCAGGGGAGCCCGAAGCAGCTGGAAGTGTTTATGCGCAAGCACGTCCCTCCCGAAAGAGGGAGGGAGGAAGCTGTGTGCACAAAGCAGCAGCCTCCCGAGCCTCGAGCAAAACGTCTCCCCACTCTCCACATCCCCAGAATAGTTTTCCTGCCCGGAGAGCCACGGGGAAGAGATCCTGCTGAAGCAACCCATCGCTTGCTCACTCCAGTGGTCCCAAGCCTGGCGACAGCTGGAAAGCTGTCCGGGCGGCAGGGAGGAGGGCACCTCTCCTCCAGGCTTGCCARTGGAGAGTTTTGCAGGCAAAGGGCGAGCATCCAGCAGCTGCAGGTCCAGTCTCTCCCGGGGCTCCTCTCTCCCTACTAACTGGGGAGGGAGCACCATCCCAGCACCGCTTACTGGTGGCATGTGAGCTGGCAAGAGCGCGTTGCCTTGCCATCAACACCAGGCACTTTGAAGTGCCGTCGTCAGCTAAGAAACCCCCTCCAGGAAGGCGATTTCCCAATAGCGAGCCACAGATCCTCCCACCAGAAGTGACGATAGGTATCGGAGTACCTCGGAGGACCTTGGCCATAGCTCCCATCTCTTTAGCACCTGCAACCTGTGGGTGAATCTGGTGCTCGGTAGGGATGAGCATCAACGTGTAGGCGTGCAGAAGCTCTCCTGACACACAGCCGGCTTCCCACTCCTCTGCTAGCCGCCGGTGCTGCCGCTGGCTCCACGTCAATGCCTCAAAGCCAGTCCCTGGGGACCCTTGGCCACCAGGACCCTTCCCTTCCCCAGGGAAGGAGACGTCCCCGGGAGGAAGAGGATGCACATCGACATGCTCGCAGCTTGGACAAACCTCTCTCTTGCCGAGGCCGACCATGCGACTACAGGCCTCGACGGTCCCCCTGACAGCTTTTGGGGCTCCCCATCCCTCTCCTGTGGCTGCTGGAGCCAGCTGTCTGCTCTCAACTCCGTATCAATACCATGCTTAATTTACAGGGCAATAAAAGTTAATTAATGCCGTAGTTACAAAGCCATTACAATGTAATTATTGTTTAATTGGATTATAAGTTATGTAATTTCCGACAAAGTGCTTATTGCTTATGTAATAAACCAGAAGATATTTACAAAGTGATTAATTGCCACAGTGCTAAGCTGCCGCCGCCGCGGCGTAGAGATGGGGACTGGGGCCGCCCGCCTCTCTCCGGAGGAGAGCCCCGAGCCCGCGCCTCTCCCAGCACCGGGCAGGTCTGTGCGGCCAGAGGAGCACCGGGGACCGGCTCCATCCCGGTGCTGCGCGCGGCTCTGCCCGCTCCTCTCACCCCAGCGCTGGGACATGGGACACGTCCCAGGCCCTGGGAAGACAACAGCAAAGAACCCCGCTGGCTTCAGCRGAGCCAGGATTTCTCCCCAGCTGTGCATATCTGTCGTGACCTCGTAAAGCATTTTTTTGCCCCAAATTCCTAATTTCCTGGTCTCATTTCCTTGGCAGTTGAGCTGCTGGGCTTTTGCTGGGGAACGTGGAGGAGCATCACCTCTTGCTGCAGCCCGCAACACAGCTACCTGAATCTGCTTGCATGGAGAAATACCAGCAGGCCTCTAAAGACATTGCTTTCAGAGAGGCTGCTTCGCTCTCAGCTTCCAGCAACCAAACCATGAAGGCACCAAACCGGGGGGAAAAAGCAGCAGTTGAAAGAGGAGGAGTTCTCCGATTCCCCGTGTCTGCCCCTCGGCTTCCCTCTCCCACTTTCCCCTTCCCTGGGAAAAGGGAATGGAGGGAAATGGCTCCCAAGCAGCAGAATCTCAAGCCAGGAGGCTGCTCACCCAGTTGCCCTTTCACRTTGGATGAGCCTCATCAGCCGTTACACGTGTGCCTTGCCTTGTCTCCCCTGCACCCAGTGAGCTTTGGGAATGAAAAGGGCAGCCGCCGCAGACGAGCACCTGGGGCTACAGATGACTTTAGCACAGAGCCGGAGCCCGAGAGGTATCAGAGGAGGATTTAATTTGCTCTTGATAAGGCTGCTGGGTTTTGGTGGGCGGGAGCGGGCACCCACGTGGTGGAGCCGGACCCACTGGGCATCCCTGAAAGCAAAAGAGACCAAGCATATGGATCTCCATCAGTCCAAAACGGGCCAAATCCTGCCCAAGAGGGCTCGGTGCACCCCGCTTATGAGCATCAAGCACCCAGATGAGCTGTGGGGCGGCGTGCTCCCAGTGCTCCCAGCCAGGAAGGTGCTGGGACAGGCAGGACCCCTGCGCAGGYAGCCCAGGCAGGCAGCTGACGTCGGTGGCTTAGCGCTCTTGAGAGCGGTGAATTAAAAAACCTGAGGTTTTTATGATTAATATTGCTGCTGGGATAATTACTGTTATTACTACTATTATTACTGTTTGGATAGGGGCTTGTCATGGTTCATTTGGAGAGGAAAAAGTCGCAGCCTGCTCATGGGAAAAAGGGTGAAACATGCTAAAGGCCATTCGTTGCATGACTCGGGGCCAAATAACCCTCTTTTTTACTGCAATGAAATATTATTAGATGCCTAATAGKCATCCAGAGCCTTTTTGGCTTCCCCCCCGCACCCCCAAAAATCCCCTGTGCTTCATGCACAGCCCATCTGACCCATGGGGCAAGGCCTCGTCCTGCTCTCCAGGCTCCTACGGTAAAGGAAACTGCAATAAAAATGCAACGGAGCACTTTTCCAGCAGAAAAAGCAGCTGCTTTGAATTCCCGACAATTAAAAGTTTGACCGGAGGGGGGGAAGGGAACCATTTGAATTTCTCTCACGCTCGCTTTGTTTACTTTTATAAGCTTTTTTTAACATTTTTAGGTCGTTGCATTGCTATCTAAACAAGCTGCCTCTCTGAGTCTGACTTATTTTATGGGAAATTTTCAGCTTTCTGCTCCTAAGTAAAAAAAAAAATAAAATAAATAAATCAACCTCCAACCTGGAAATGGTCTGAATTTTCGACGCACCACAAGTTCCAGCTCCTGATCCAGCTGCATATATCGAATTGGCTGAAGCCCTCAAAAGTGGACGTCTTCCCAGCGCTGCTTTCATGTGGCAGCTCCTCCACCGCTTGAATTATCTCTTTGTGACATTTCCAGCGTTTAAAGAGCAGCGGGGGGATTTGGTATGTTGCTTTTGTGAATGGTATTTAAAGCTTCTTTTCATAACCCTGACCCCGTTTACCCTTTAACGTAACAAATCAATCTTCCCTTAAATTGTTTAGCTTCTAGTCAAACACGGGGAGTCTTATTGATGTAAATATTATGTTTGCTCACTTTATAAGCCAGCACGCTCCGCAGCTGCCTTTGCTTCTCTATAGGATTGCTATAGGATCATCATACAAAGGGGGAGAGGGATGAAAATGTCCACCTCCCGCCCCTGGCGAGATGCTTTCCCGGGGCGGTGGGAGGCAGGACCTCCGTAGGGTGGCATCGTAAGGCTCAGYGTCGAGCAGAGGTGGGAAAGGGGTCACACAAAATATACTAGTTTCAGCTAATCTCAGCCGAATGAAGCGCCTGCATTTGGTTTATAACATCTCCTGTGTCACCAGCTCCTGTTGCATCCTATTTTGCAGAGGCTGCTCAGAGCCTCTGGCTCCCCGGCTGAGGTTAAGGAGAGCTCTGCTACTGAAAACAGCTTTTTGTTTTTCCCCTCCACAGGGCCAGACTATCCAGTTCGGGCATGACTACGTGAATAAGAACTTTCTCCCCCGCTTTTCTAGCTCCAGTTTACAGGCCAGCCACCAAACTTGAGCTCCAAGCACATGGGCATTCCTATTATCCAAGAACATCTAATAATATTTAATCCTGCTAAGCTCCTGAACACGCCGATACCTTCTAGCAACAAGAGCTGCGGCTTAATTAACAAAGGTTAATTAATAAGCCAGGGAGTGGGAGGAGGAGGAAGAGGAGGAGGAGGAGGAGGGAGGGGCAGCTTTGCAAAAGAACCTGGTTACCTCTCCTACACTTCAGCAAGCCCCCGATATGCTGCTGCGACTCTATTTTCAGGCCGGTTTCTAAAGAAATCTTGCTCTGTCCCTGGCTCTCAGCCTGTTTCCTCGCAGAGCCCAAAATAAAGGACGGGGGTGTGGATGCTCGGCCGCCGAAAACCCGATCCCAGGCGCGTGTTCCCTGCTGTCCCCTGGGAGTCCATGGGACGTTTGAATAGGAAGCAAGCTAAAGAGGGGAAAGCAGCAGGGCTTTCTGCGGGAGCCAAAACCAGAGCTATTATGGATGTTTTACGAGCCTTATACTTACCATTTTCTGTCTGGAGAAACACAGCTGACGGGCCAGCTCGGCACACTGCCCTGTGCTACCCCACTGCTTCTCTGGGACAAAGCTTCTCCCTTCCCCACCAGCCAGGCTGGAGAAAGCCACGTGCCAGCCCCAGCAGTGCTGTTATCCCCTGGGATGCCTAAACCCATCCCTGGGACGTCCCCAAGCACCTGGGGTCACCCATCACCTGGGCTAGATCAACAGCCGCTGCGTGCAGGGAGTTAATTCTGCTCGACGGACAAACAGAGTTGATTGTCCCAATTCTGTTTGCTTTAATAAGATAATGAAAAGCTGGGTTTGTGCCAGGGAACAAAGAAAAACGCCACGTTGCCGGCCTGCCAAAACGCTCATCTCTCTGACTTTCCAGAGGGTGTCCTTTCAGCACGGCAGTGCCCTCCCCTGGGTCCCAATCCTGCGGTCCCGGTGGAGGCAGGCACCTGCAAACACGGTATTACAAAGCCCAGGTCTGCAAGAACCGTGTTACKGACGTCTTGCCGGGGAACAAGCAGCTGGCTGGCACGGTCTCAGGCTCAAACACCAACTTAGCATCGCCAGCCCAAACAGAAATTATGTTCCAAGCTCAGAATATCTCATTGCATCACTCAGATATGTATTTCCTATTGAAAGAAGAGCAAGGAAGCCCAAAGAGCGACGTAGACCTAGAAGAGGACAGCACTTAAACCATCACTTGGAAGCTCGCAGCATTACTCCCAAACACAAGTCCCTGCCCCAAAGTCTTTACCATCTCGGCTAAGACAAGAAGCGGATGAAAGGAAATACGACAGATGAGGGAAAATGGCAGGAGAAGTAGGTGGTTTGAGAAGCGCTGCAAAGGGGATGGGGGGGGGGGCAGAGAAAAAAGCAGACAAATCACTTTTTTTCCCCAAAAATAATTGTTGGGGTTTTTTGGCGAAGAGCAGATAAGGAATACTGCAGTGTTTGTCATCATTAGGTTAGAGAGACTGCCAAGATGTAATAGCATTAAAGCTGAAGGCATTGTGGGTAATAGCATGCAAATTGCTACAAAGGCATTGGAAAGTAAGGCCGCTGTCTAAGCAATGTGAAAAAGGACACCGTCAAGTACTCTTTTCAGTGTAATTTTCGCACCCTGCTTTTTGTGATACTGTTGTAGAAGTTAGCGGATAAAGTGCCTTAGTCTGCTGATCCTCCCTGGGCTGCAGTCCCACACGAGTTCCTGCATCCTTTGGTAGGTACCAGCATCATCGGTGACTTCAGCAAAGCTCTGGGGACAGGCGGGGGCTGCTCTGCCATCGCTTACTCCTCTGAGTTCACCCGTTGGTTTCTCTCTGGACCCCCGCGATGCTGCGGAGCACTTAGGAGGATGACCAAAGCGTGAAATGGCTGGTGTGAAAGGTAAGCCATGGGTAGCAGAGTCTTGCTTCATTAGGAGTGATGCCAGTAAATGAGGGGCAGTAAGAAAAAGCCGGGTGAAGCTGAGGGCGCGTCACTCATCCGCAGCCAAAATGGCACGTCTGACATCAGGCTCAGCTATCAGACCTCAGAAACTGTTCGAACCTTGGTCTCCCACTTTCTTAACATCACCACCTATTTACCTGACTGCTAAGAGAAGAGGGCCCAGCCTCTCCACTCATGCCCTTGACCCAGGGGGAAAAAAAAAAAAACCATCTAATTTGACTGCTATCCAGACACTTGAATGACCCGAGAATGCCTTCTGCTAAGTTCAAGGGTCTCCTCAGCAGGGACTGCAGCAGCAGCTAACTTTTTCCTCTGGCTTTTCATGCAGTTAAGTACAGCTTCCTAATCGGAGTGTTGTGAACTATTTATAGCTTTATAATGACCATTTATTACAGTAGCACTTAGATATTAAAAAAAAAAAAAAAAGAAGCCAGCAGCCTAGATGGTGAACAAACCCCATGCATCAGAGAAAGACTTCTCCAAAGAAAKGTCAGCAGTTGGGTAAGGTAAGGCAGAGAGAGGCAGCAAGGAGAAAGAAATGCTGCTGTTCCCTTTTCTACAGCTGAGGAGCTGGCGTGATGACTCTGCACGCTCCAAGTTTATGATGCACCGAGATTAGAGCATTTATCCATCCAGTCCCAAACCCGYGTTTTACAGGCAAGGCCAGGTTTTAGGGCTAAGAACGCAAGGGCTGAGTTCAGCCCTGGCTTCTGGGGAGCATGCAGAAACAAACAGATGTTTTCACAGATTTTCCCAGTTTGTTCACTGGTTGATGAACACTTCAATACAAAACCCACGTGTTTCAGGAACTATTCCTTTTCTCCGTGCCCGTATGCTATTTGTAGGATAATTGATCACAGCCTGAGCTGCAAGATCTAATTGCTTTTCTGTGTCTGAATGAGTGAAAGACTATATATATATATATATATGTATATTCAGGAGTGGAGACCACAGAGATCTTCAGGAACAGCGTCTTTCCAATAGCGTGACATGATTTTTTCCAAAAAGACCTTCTAGTCATACTGTTGTGAACAAAAACCTCTTGCAAAGAACAAGGATGTGACAGCATTAGGGGAATCTTATTTTGTTGTAGGTTTTTTTCCTCCATCTCCTTCTGTCTGACAAAGGCTCTCAGAGGGAGCCAAACTGCAATCGATCTTCATCTTTGTGACCCTGATTTCCTAATTCTTAACTACGTGGGCTTAACCTTGCATGAACAGTGGTTTCCATTAAATTAAATAGTAACAACCAAAATCTGTGTTTTACCAGCAGATGCTGTGAATTTGAGGTGTTGTTTGTCTGTATTTTTTTTTTTAAAGCAGTTAGAATCAAGAGAGACTCCTTGACAGATGAAGAGGGGCTGGTCCTAACCAACTTGACAGTGCCATTTTAATAGGATCTCACTTGGAATCATTAATAAGATGTCTGGAGCTCGCTTGAGCGATTGGTATGCCAGGACTGAAAACACTCATGGAGAGGGAAGACTCTTGTACGTGTCGAGAGTCCTTTGTATACTAACTTTTTGATAGAAAATTGGAGAAAAGGATGGATACAAAGTGCTGTCTGATAGTCCCCGCATCAAGAGGAGAAACGTCTCGGTGCTTGGAGAGTGCAGGTGCCATGGAAGAGCCCACGGTCCCCTTGCCTCTCTCCGGCATCAGGCAGGGGCAGGCATCAAGGTCTTCATGGGGGACAATTTAGAGGGAAGGAGATCAAGACTGACCTCTTCCTGTGCTTCAAGCAGAATAATACATATCCCGTCTTCAGCAGCACACGGACCGTTCCTCTTCCCCCTCCAGTTTTTTGGCCCCTCTGCCATCACATGCTGGAGACCCTACATGGGGGGGCACCCACGTGGCAGGAAGGGGTCTCGGCCAGAGATCACCTGCCTTCCTCCATTAATGCTCCGTGCTCCAGCAAAGGGTCTGTGCCTTCAGCTTCAAAGGCATGCCTTTAAACTCCCTGTAACAGGAGACTCATTTTTCATGCTGAATGAGATAAAAATCCCACTGTTACCTCATTTACATCTCAATACTGGTAGGTTATAGATGGCTATTATTTATATATGTGTAAGACATCCATTTCCTATTCTGTGCGATACAGTAAGAAGAAAAATACCCATCTTCCTGTTCACCTTTTCTGGATTGTTTCTTTCTCTTTTTTTCTTTTTTTTTTTTTTTTTTTTTTTTTTTTTTTTTCTTTTTTTTTTATCCCTTGCTCAAGTTTGACTGTTGCTGAGAATTTGCAAATAAATAAAGGAGTGAACAGCCCCATAAAAGCTGACTGTTTCCCCCTCCTGCAAAGATTGTCTTTGTGAAGAAGATTAAAAATCCTTCCGTGCTGCAGAAGACAAAGGTATCCATCCCTGGGCGAGAATAAGACATAAAAGAGGTTACTACATACATGTCTTGGCTGTGTGGACTGCTAATTCACGCTGTTGTCGTCCTTTCTTGTCCATCCCTACTCTTTCTTCCCATTATCATTAAAGGAAAAGTTGCCTCTGCAGTTGCTGAAGGTAACTTTGGAAGCAACGGTTGCAACGTGAACACGAATATTTGCTTTCCCAGCAGGGAGATGGTCTCCGTGGGACCATCGATAAAGGAAACACATCTGCTCACAGCTGGGAGGTAAGGCAGCAGGTGAGGATGCACACTCTCRCCTCACTCCATTGCCTGATTTGGTGGCAAAAGAGCTCACCCCTGAGTTCAAAGCCCTTTGTCACGATGAGGCAACAACTCATTACTTGGGCACCAAGAGGAGGTGCAAAAGGCATGCCACCATACTGGGTCTCGTGGCCCGAGATCACAAGCCTATAGCTATAGGCATAATCCTATGACAGCATCTCCACCTGGCACTGGCAGCAAGAATACAGCTCAACCAGCAACCCATGGCCCTGTTGAGGCTGAGTTCAGAAAGGCTCTACAGAAAGCCCCAGGGAACAGCGAAATCTCGAAAGACTTGCTCCGGAAGTTCAGGAGGTTCCCCCTAAATCCATACATGAGCAGGGCCGCCTCCTCCCAACCCCCTTTGTCGGTATTAAATCAAATGCAAGAAGAAGGGAGCCACCTCCTGCAGTCGTTCCCTGCCAAAGTGCTCCCAGACCCCATCAGAACTTTTACTGCTCCTCCCTCTTGACAGCCCGGGGACAGTCCTGCGAGCCGATGAGAAACCGCCGGGTCCTCCTTACCCAGCAACGCACATCTTGGTTCAGATGAAGGCCACACCACAGGGCAAACTCCAAAAGCCGATGGGTTTTTCCTTCCCTCCCCTCGGGAAGTGCTTTGTCAGTATTCATTAGAAGCACGGCAGGTTTTACTGGTACCTGCACTATCAGCAAAGCGTCTGCTTTTCTTCTTTGCTGACAACCTACATTCGGTTTAAGAGATTTAAAAGACCTCCAGATTCAAAGCCTTGTAATGACTTTCCTCTTCCTTTCTTTCCTCCTTCCCTCTTTCTCTTTAATGGCTTTCACTAAAGAGAAGAGGATTTTTTTTCCTTGCATGTTGAGCAGAGCGAGGAAGAGATTCTGCTTTCTCATTTTCTCTCTTCTTCAACTCCCTGCACCAGCTCCCTGTTGCAGGCAGACGTCAGCAACTTGTTTCTTCTTCCCCCGATAGCTGCGGGTACCACCAAGAACTGGCCGCCAGAGACGAGGATGGCTACTTAAATAGATTTCAATAGACGGGAGTTTGATGGACTTTGTAAGGGGGGAAAAAAGGAAAAAAAAAGTATCGGTCTGTTCAGGTACAATCAGATCCTCCCGCAGGTAACTGCAGCCTCTTCCCTTTCAGAGCTGAGATGAAGAGCTTTTCTAGCCTGGCCCCTGGAAAACGTTTATTTCTCTCTTTCCAGCCAGGAGGAGTCAAAAGAGATGGACAATGTTTTGTTTAAAAAAAATGCCAAGCAGGGTGAAATACAGCGTCGGATGGCTCTCTTCATTGCTAAGCAGCTGAGCCCATAGTCTGACTCTAACACAATTTACCTATTTTTCTGAATGATGGTATTTCTTTATTAATTGCCAACCTACAAATGTGATATTCCTGGGTATTTTTTTAAGCGTAATGGGGAAGGGAAGGAGAGCTGGAGCTGCGGTCCTCCAGAGACCCTGAGTAAGGCTGATTGATTGAAATCACTTGAATTTCCCCTATTATTAAATAGAAGAGTGCTCCTGGTTTGTCTCAGAGATGCAGGAAAGAGCTGCAAAGGAAACAGCAGCCCAGAGTGGAAGTGTCCAAGGAGGGATTCGTACCGATACTTTTTCTCTTTTTGTCTCTCATCTGCAACAATTTGAGACTGTGTTCGCATGAAAGTCGTTTTTGACAAGCACCAAATCAGGCCACGTTTAAGTTCTTTATCCTCACCTGCTATTTGTGCACTATGCCGCACGCTCTTTAAAATAGAGGGGACCCCAGTGACTGATGTAAGGGTCCCTTCCTTGAGCTGATTGCACACTGAAGATGCTACCCTACGGGATGCCAAGGATGCAGGAGATGAGATGCGCTAGCTCCTTATCCCCGCAGGGCTGGGGGGCACGGAGATCTGCCAAGGCTGGGGGCGGTGGAGAGGAGGCACATTCAGGTGTTCTGTATTTGAAGCAGGAGGGCAGTTCTGATGGGGAGAGCGCACATTAAGGAATATGGGAGTGATGGAAAAAATATGAGCGCAAAGGAATTCATCACTTCTCACTTCTGATCGATTTTGAAATGCGGGTGGACTCTGAGCTATGTCTAAGCATAGTTTTCAAGTCCAGCATCCAAGACAGACCTCAAGATCCCCAGAATTACCCTTATCTGAACATRTCAATATCCTGTGCCAGGAATGAGAACTAGCCAGAAAACAAGAACTGTGTGAATTGTGAGATCTGGGGATTTCTCTTCCAAGACCTTTTAATTTAGTGTTTGATTCTTTTGAGAGGGAGAGGAAATGCACACCAGCCTAAGAAACACAATATGCAGGTTGCAAGCGTTCCCCTAGAAGATGAAGGATTTTGCATGTTTGCTCTGCCTGATTCTCTCTCTGGCCCCGTGCATATTTAATTAATCCCTGCTCTCTATCAGGCAGTGGTTTCGAACATGATCTCCCATCTCCTGGATGAACGCCCTGTGAGTAAGCATTTTCTACCTGAAAAAGCTCTGTAAAACGTGTCCGGCCAGCTTCCTTCCTTTCTTAGCTATAAGTCATCTTTTAACACCAGTGATGGACTGAAGTCTCAGCACAGATGAAAGGCCTGTTGAAGTCCTCTTGCTGGAGCCCTTTAGGCATTCAAAGACTTTCCCAAGCCATTCCTAAGCCCATTGGGCAATGTTGGGTTTTGTTATACCTCTGGAGACTTTACCCTGGAAAATGTCGCATCGAGAGGTTGAATCTGTTCACTGGTATAAATGCAGGGAGAAAGTGTTTTAGAAATGACATTGGTTTGGAGATGTATTTGTAACTTGACCTTTGTCAACAGGCCTGCCAAGAGTCTGTGCATCAAACCCGTCCTCTTAAATTCCACCTCCCAACAAAACCAAACCAAACAAAAATCTCACAGCCCTTCTTCATTGCGAGTGCTGAAAGTGGGTAAGCCCTCGAGCAGTCAAGCCCCCACCTCTATGCCAACTCTCTACTCAGCATCCACCAAACTCGCAGCAACGCTGTGATATTATTTGCAAAAGAGAGTGAGAATATAAAGACTCTTCGGTGCATTGCGATTGCCAGGCAGCTTTAGGGACACGCGTTTTTCCTTGCCAGCTATGTTCTGTTGTCAGACTCCCACCCTTTGATTAACTTTGGTGAACAGACACAGAAACTGAAGGCAGCCATACCTCTGCTGATCTCTTACTGCCTCTATTCTCCAGCACCCAAAAAGCTGGCGTGCCTTTGCCTAAATTCTCATCTTCAGTAAGGTCTGCCCTTCTTATTTCTTCTCTGCCACATGTACAAACCCATTATTTTAATTCCCACCATCCTGGAGACGTCCCCTCCACTCCCCCAACCCAGATAAATCACAGAAACCCTTCCAGAGAATTCATCCAAGACTTGACTCATTCTAAAAAACGGCCTGTAGAGATCGTGCAAAACCTCATACAGGGCAGCCGTGATCATTAAAGCGTCTAATTATGTACTTTCCCATTACTAAGCCTGATTTGATTTAAGCAGCTCCCTGGCTAGCGCTCTGGGACATAACACCATGCTCTGCATCATCCCTGTCCCATCTGCTCCGGTCTTTGCCCTTCCCTGCTCGCAGGTAGGATAACACCACGCGCCACGCTAAATATTTAATAGGAGTGCTAATGGCTTTGTTAAGTGACGTTGGGGGCAGGGGGAGCATTTCTTTGGTTTAGGATGACGGCACTGGGTTTGCGCTAATGGGCAGCCTGTACCTCCCAGTCCCACGCTGGTTTTGTCCTCGTGCTGTGCTCCTGGGGCGTGAGCACCAGGGCTATGGGCAGATGGTGCCAGGCTCATGCCCGGCACCGAGTCACCACTGAACAAAAGCTTGCACCAGAACAGCTTTAAAGGATGATTTTTTTTGGTGTGCTTCTTTTCAGGTGAAGGGATCGGGTGGCCCTGACAAGCCTTCCTGAGAAAAAGCCTTCTTGGGATGATGCTGTGTAGCACTCAACCAAATCAAGGCAGCTGAACCCACAACAGCAAACCTGGCCTTAGAGCGAGCAATTGGGGTTGGAACAGAAGCTTAGTGGAGCCGTGCCAAAATTACCCATTTTCACCTTGCTAGGATTTTCCTGACAGTTTGCAAATCCCGTCGACGGGAGATAAAAACACCCACCAACGTTTCAGGGCCAGATGGTAGTTTATGTTTATGAAAACTGCAATTTGTTTTCATGGAAACTAGTAAAAGGATAGCAAGCAAACCTGGAAAAACACAGCTCACCCTTTGGGGAAGAGTATATTTTATGGACAGCTTTTGTTGCTGCCGCTGATCTGCAGCTGATGGAGCATGCTTGGGAGATGGTACACAAGACCACCCTAAAGGTCTGCGCAACCCAAGAGAGCAACCATGGGATCCAGAGGCCATCAGCTGRAATTTAGCCTAGATTAGCGAGAAGTGGAAGAGAGATACTTCACGTGAAGTGCCGGCTTGCCAGCTCGCTAGCAGAGGCAGTTCATTACTGAACCTTCATTATGCAGAGAATGAAATCACGGGCATGCTCATCATGCCTGGTGGATGAGCCTGAAGAACAACCGAGGTCCATCCAGCGAGCGAGACGATGAGGAAAAAATTACACATCAGCTTTGTGTCTTACAGCTATGTAACTGGCTTCATTCTTTGCATTTTTTGTCAAGCAGCAGGTAAAAATGGACCAGCAGGTAGAGCTTCTCACGCACTGGCCTTCCCATGGGGCACTTCCACCTACGGCTGATCTTTCTCGCCAGGTCTCCCCAAGGACTGCCTCTGTGCCCTGTGGCATGGCATCAGTACGGGCTGTGTTAATCTTAGCCCGATCCCATGAGAGTGAGGCCCATGGCACAGGCAGCGTAAATGCTGTTGGCCCCAGGCCAGGAGCGACACCGGTTCCTAGAGAAGACTCATAAATTTCATCCGCGTTTTCTTCTGCTGAGTTTTCGCTTTGCTTACAGGGGACCTGTAATACTTCATCTGCCATGGCTGCTCCCATGGACTCGCATTCTGATGTCATAAATTTGTGATTAYGATGACATCACTGGCAGACCAAGCAGAAGGAGGAGGAGCTCCAGGGCTAAGCAAAGGACCTTCTCTCTCACAAGTGGCAGTGATTTGGCCGACAGGACACTTCACACCCGAACGCCCACAGGAAGGACTCGGAAGCAGGGAAGGATTCCTGCTTTTCAGCCCAGATTTATCTTTTGTATTTATTGCCAAAGTGAGACCCGGTCAAGGTGGTGGGTTTGGACACATTGCTCCCAGGAGCAAGTGCATGTCTCCTAATTGTGGAGGTTTGCTCTGCTTTCTGGGTTTATTTTGCTCTGTTTCAAAGAACTTCGATTCTTCCACGTGACAACTTAGCAGTTTTAGGAGCAGAGAGAGATTTTGGAGGAAAACAGGGTTGTGTCTAGGTGAGACCTTGTTTGATGTTGCTGTGGTACTGCAACTTAGCTGTTGATAAAGCTGTGCTTACTCTTCCTTAACATATCTGCGTAGARTAAAAGGAGGGTGCTCAAAGACTAACTTCCAGCATTGGTGGGGGGCAGAAGGCAATGACCCTGTTACTTGAAGAGGCTGGTGTCAGCCTCATTGAATTCAGCTCTCCCARGAGCATCCCCGAGCGCACGTAGATCCTCCTCCTTATATGTACTTGCAAATGTTGATTTTTTGCATCCATCAATCACTGCTCTCCCGGCAGAAGAAGCAGCAAGGTTGCTTTGGGTCTGGGTAAATATTTGCTGGCACCATTGAGTGCCATCATCTGGAAGGACAGCAGGGTGGATTCAAGACCAGTTGAGGATCCGTCTAAGAATAGTTCTCCTTGTCATGCATCCCCTGCCCTTGAACACCCCCCCCCCTACGCACACCTCAACACCTGGATAGTCCAGCCTTGCATCCACAGCCTGCAGACTGATAGCTACTGCTGCCTGCCTTATTTCAGTGCTGTTACTCAAGGGCCTGGTTTCTTGGTAGGTCATCTAGAAATCAGAAAACAACTCCACGAGAGAGTAGATCTAGGGATAGGAAAACTGAGATGACTTCTATGCTGCGGCCTGTGATTTTCTGAGAGATATTGGCTGCTCTCTTGTGCTGTTGGGTGATAGGAAAGGGCAGGAAGAGGACATAATTCTGCTCTAACTTGCTACATCATCAGTTTTCATTAAAATATTCTTCTGCCACATCTTTGTAATTTTTTATTTTGGAGGCAAATTTATTAAAGGTGTACTTCAGCCTGATTAAATTAAATAATGTGGCATTAGCAAATGAAGTTTTTTTATCTAAGCACACCACAAAAAAAAAAAAAAAAGAAAGAAATTGCTGTAATACAAATAGCTATTTAATACTATAATAGAAGGGGGGAAAATTCCATTCTTCATAGGCTTCCGACACCCATTTGTTATCTTCCCTTGGCCCCACCACCACAAATCACGCTGGAGCCTTGAAGCAAAAATAGCGCAAATGTAAAGCAATATAATGTCATCTGTTTTCCGAGATATGTAATAATACATTTTGCACACAAACCAACCTTCCTAGCACACCAGCAGGGCCCTCCCTAAGCCTCCCTGTGCGGCTCTTAACTTCTCAGACTCATTTCAGGGCTATTTGCAGGCCAGAGATGGCTTTGAAAATTGAGGCTGAAAAAGGTTTTTCAGCTTATTTTTGTTTTGATTTCTGCTAGGCAGCAAGAAAGGGCAGGCACCGTGTTCTGAAATTCAGGACTTGCCTTTGCTACCTTGTCTTTACAGATCCACTTTCCCTGTGTTGTTCCTTCTCAGTCTCTCCCAAATCCATCTTAGGTAGTTTTAGATGGGAAAAGAGAGTGTTTGGCTGATTTCTCCCCTTATCCCTGCTACAACATTTGGCTAATTCTAGCGGGATGATCCAGTACAGCCAGGGTAAGAAAAGAAAGGAGGGTTCTGAGAGACATCCAGGTCTTCTCCTCCCCTCCTCAGTGCAGGGGGGCAACGTACGCTTCCCCACCTCTCCGAGGATCAGGAGAACTCTCCTTCCCCAAAGTCACCCCGCTCCTGCCATCCGACCGCCCGGGAAGGACCCTGGGGTCCTCCGGCCGGGAGCAGCCGCAGCAGCAGGAGGTGGTGCCTGGCCTGGGGGCTGAGAGGTCTCCAAGCTTTTGCTGCCAAGAGTAGGCAACACATCCGCACCGAGTAGAGGAAAAACAAGGGAAGTTTTTTGGACTGGGAGTTCTCCATCTGCTTCTGCCACAGTCAGCCCATGACTCTCTTCTGCCAGTAGCTAGAGGAGATGATCAGGAAAACAGCAGACGGACATCTCCAGCACTCCTCACCTACAGGGGCAAGGAAAACCTCGGTGGGCATCTCCCAATGGGAAACAGAGTCAAAAAGGTGTTGCATCAGAAGGCGTTGCACCCTCCCTTCTCCGTTCAGCAATATCTAGGTGGAAAGCTGCTGAGCAAAAGGCGTATATTCTTTGCAGAGCTTCATTCCCTTGGGCACGCACACAGGCAGGAGCACACACAGCAGATGTTTGCTAGACCAGCTAGCTGGAGACGTCCCCTTCAGATACCTGTCACCCTTCATTCTTTCTCTTAGGTCGCTTACTTCCCCACAAGAGGCAAAGCCAAATTGCTGCATGGCATTGCTGCAGCATTGCAGGTGTGGGAACAGTGGAACGGAAAGGAGGTGGAGTCACCATCCCTGCAAGTATTTAAAAGACGTGTAGATGAGGCATTTAGGGACATGGTTTAGTGGGGCATGGTGGTGTTGGGTTGATGGTTGGACTTGATGATCTTAGAGGTCTTTTCCAACCTTAATGATTCTATGATTCTATGATTCTAACACAACCGCTGAGGACCTGCATGCCCGGTGACCACGGGCAGGGACGCAGAGCAAGCCTCTCCGCAGCAGCTGGGGGCTGCTACCAGTGGGACTTGGTACCAAGCCAAAAACCCCTCAAATTTGATAGCATAGCCCAAATCTCACCTTCCCTGTTTATAAACAGAGGCAGGTGCAGGGTTGAGGGAGCTACAATGCCTTGGGAAGCGTTAAACTCAGCTTTGAAAGGTAAGGCACCTCCGCCTTCCTTACGTGTTTTAACCCGGCGCTGAAAGCTGAACATGCTTTTAAACAATACTAATGATCAGTCATCAGCTATTTGGAAGATTTCCATAGCAGCATTTGACTACTGGATAGCGATCAAGTTGATGAAGGCTTGCCAAGTTCTGGGCACTTGGCTGGCATAAGAAATGTTTAGTGCTTCAGGGAAGACTCGGCACAGCTTTTGGTCCTTTCTAGTCCCACAGTATTTAAACAAAAATAACCCTTTTCTTCCCTCTTCCTCCCAACCACCATTTTCCTACATTTAATAGTAGAGAAGAGGAGGAGGCCATACATGTGGTTTTGGCATGTTTCAGCAACATTTTTTTTAATGGAGTTGGCCCCCAAATATTGCAACGCTATTGCGTTCCCTGTTGGTCATACATCTGCCTGAATTTTAGGCTATTCCCTAAATCTCACAAGTTCTCTCCCTCCTGCGACTCTCTGGCTTTATTGGATATTGTCTTCCTGAGAGATATTTTTTGTCCCACTTCTTCTCCCCAAAATGTCCAATTTGCTCCCGCTTTGGTGCCATTCGTTCCCCCGCGAGCTCACAACGAGGTCTCTTCCCTCCCAGGTCCCCCGGGGGGTGGCACGCTCTCCTCTCCACCAGCAGGTCTGTTCTGCCTTACTGACTTCAGAGGCGACCATCTGACAGCGCGCTGCACGCCCGGACGGATGCAACGTGACACGGCCAAACACAAAAACGCCGCTGAAATGATGCTGCACCTGACGAGAAGCATCGCCCTCCATCTAGCAATGATCTCATGCTGTCTGGTCCCATCAAGGCCACCCTGAACCAGACGGCCCTGGCCGTTTGCATATGACAAGGGCCTTTGGTCTCACCTGGGGGGGTACAAGCAGTGGAACAAACACCCTGGGGGAAAAAAAGATAATCAACTTTGCTGCTGCCCAGAGTCTCCCTTCTTCTGCCCACTCCTCATCTCCTATTGCCAAGGGACCTACTGCCAGAGCCCTGGTGAATTTTATAATTAAAGCCACAGATTGCTCAGCTATCGGAGATTATACGCTTTGCCGCTGTTGATCACATTTGCGAAAATGTCTCACGCATGAGTCGGACACGTGCCTGATTTAACCGGCTTCTTTTTGGCCCTGCTTTGTTTCCACTTTCTTCACACTGATGGGATGGATGCACAATCCCTCACTTCTCGCCCCGAGCATCCTTTGCAGCCTCCCTCCCTCCTCCCTCTCTATCTTATCCTACCAGTCTGTGCGTGCACGGAGGAAGGAAAACCGGGACCAATGCTGACTCTCTCCATCTGGAAGGCACCAGAGGGGATGGCAGCAGCTGAAGCATAAATGCCCCTGCCATTTCTTTGGAAAGAATCAGGATCCAGGGGGAAAAAAACATGGGGGGGGGGGGGCGGGGAAGGAAACCTGGCAACAGTAAGGAAGACAAGAACTTCAGAAGTGGTGAAAAACACTGTTGGAGTCAGTCTCAGAGAGGGTGAAGGAAGAAGATGGAGACCTCAGAGTAGGAAGCAATCTTTAGGAGCATCTCTTTCTACTGAGGGACCAAGACACTGTCTGGATGACTGAAGGCAAACGAGACGTGAACCACCATGGTGGTCCTCCCCATTAACGGCCCCCCTCTCCCACAGAGAACTGTCCCCGGGGATGCAGACTATAAGAGCCGGGAGATGTTTTGCTGCTTTGGCAGCAGAGGGTTCATTCAGCTCCAAGGTGCAACTCTCCACCTGCCAATTACCAGGTCTCACTCAGCATCCATCGGCAGCTTACAAATGGGCACACCCAGTAAGCCAAAACCCTTCGCACATTAAATACAACAGCTTTCCTTGCACCTCCTCGTGTCCAGTGCCAGAGGAGGGTTAAAATAGAAACCAAAAAAACCTACCAGGGTGACTTTTTTTTTAGCCAAAGGATTCAAACAATTGGAAACGTATTAATTTATGCTGTAAGAAGCGCACATCTGTGGTATCTGAATATGCCAATGTTGCCTTAATGTGGGCCTAACCTGTCTCTGGCAAGACAGCTCTTTCAGCTATCCCAGGGAAAAAGAGCTGCATTGAATTAAACACCCTCACGTGTTTTTGAGGTCTTTTACACCCTTTCAGACATGGCCTTATTCTTTTACACCTTTGCTCTCGCCTCTGATGCCAGTTGAGGGTCCGACAAATTTGCCCCTCTTGTATTGTTTCATCATTTTCCAGCAGGATCCCAGCCGAGAACCACCTGCGCCAGCCTTTTAATGAGATTTGGGCTCTGCAGGGAGAGCTCCTTCTCTGCACCAGCAGCAGCCACCCCACCGGGTCCCCAGCAAAAGACCCTATGAAGGCTCTCCTGCAGCGGTGGGAGGTCTGCGGGATGAGCACGGGTCATGCCCGTCCCCTGCCAAAACCTGCCGCTTGCAGGTATTATCCGTGCTTGGACTCAAGCGCCGTACAAGCCAGAAAAATCCAGGATCGTTACAGCTCTAATGAAAAACACTTCGATGCTGCCCCCTCCCCAGCGGGCTGGGCTGTAAGCAGGGCATAAACATCCCGTAGGCGTAGGCAGCATCAGCTGCACACACATCTCTCGGGCATGTTCGCTGTGTTGTTTTATTCCCCCGTCGGAAAAAGAAAAAAAAAA
>JAYKAV010002877.1:1124162-1153530 GCA_035582835.1 Phoebastria nigripes | reverse complement strand
GGAAAAAGAAAAAAAAAAAAAAAAAAAGGTGATGCTTTCAAGATTAATGACTAATGACAAATAATTGTGGCTATGGAACACCAACGAAAAGGCAGAATGGAAACAAGAACCAGACAGAAAAACTAGGCATTAGGTCTGATGGCGAATTTAAGGCCATCAATTCATAATCGCAGCCATTACAGCCAGTGTTTTCAAGTGAGCCCAGCAATATTAACGGCTGCTGGAAGCAGTGTCCTCGCGAAAGAATTTGGCTGTTATTTAGGGTCCTCAGCAAAGGCTGAACTGTTGTGAAAAAAGCCAATCCTAATCTCGCATCATGGACATTTATAGGAATCTCTGCCCGGAAGGAGGGGGGGTAGAAAAGATCTGTGCCCTTCGCTCCCCTTCTGCAAGCACAAAATGAGCCACTTTGCACACATTTATTAGCTCCTGTGCTTTTATTTCCCCCGACGAGGAGCAGTATCTCTGTCTGTCTTTGCCGGGTGCTTCAGAAGGCAGCAAACGCCAGGCACGACGGCTCGTGCTGCAGTCCCGGCAGCTGAACGCATCTGTCCTCCTCCGCTTCAGTTTTTCAAAGGGGAAATCAAAGTATTTAACGACATCTGAAGGTCTTTTCCCAACAGCACGGGACAAAAGGCAGGGCACCAGGTGAAGGAGAGTGGCTTTCTTGTGGTTTGAACAGTGTCCATCCTTCTAAGGAGGTGGTTAATGTGCTGCCCGTATCTCATCCCCGTGAATCACATCTATTTGATTTAATGAGAAAACTGACAATTCACTGTTACCAGCCCCTCAGAGTCAAAGCCTGTCCTGCTCCGCGTCATCCATGAGTAACAGAATTGCCAGTTTTAGTCTAATCCTGGAATATTTACAGCTCGAGATGACGGAAACAGAAAGAACACAGCTGAAGCTCGAGCAAGACACGTTCATCTCAGATCCCGCATTCACAATAGATGGAGGAACTTAAACCAGACCGACAGGGTATACAAGACACTTGGCAGCCTGGCAAGCCTTTGTTCCTCACGGACATCAATCAAAGCAAGAGAGACACTTGACAGGGAAGCGTGGGATCAGCTGTTTTCTCCTAGCCTAGCTATGGTCTTCTCCTCTCCACTTTATTCACTTCATCTTTTTTTTTTTTCCCCCTGGTAGGAAATCTCACCCAAGTTTCTGCATTGCATTTTATCCACTTTACATCATGCTGGTTTGAAATCAGGAGGCTCTATCAGTCCCTTGCCAAGTGTACATCGTACCTTCCAGGAGAGCAAGTGTAGTCATGGCATGGGAGTCATCCCTTTCTCTTTGCCACTAACCAGCTGAATGACCAACAGCAAATCACTATCTGCTTCATGGCCTTTCGCTTCTCCTCCAACCTTTTTCCCCCCCTTCTTTTCCATTTTAAGTGGAAACAGACCCCGTTATTTTTCCTGTGCTTGGAGCATATTGAAATACCCAGCTATTAAATTGTATGTATTTGATGCACAGAGAAAAAACACTTGTGACTCGCAACCTGAGAACTGTCTGATATCGCAGTGAATAAGGGGAGGAGGGGGATTAAGGCAGGATGGCAAGATGATGTTTCCCACAGTCACTTTTTTGCTCATAATCTTATTTTCACACGTGCCCACCAGATGTTACCCATATCACACTTGGTACAGACAGATGGCTTCAGAATCTCTTCCCCATCATGTATCATCAGCTCCCGATTATCTTGCTGCCGCCGCTGATCTATAATAGCCCCTGCAGAGGGGAACAAGGTGCCCACGATAATTGCCAGCACGTACCACAACATCTGCGCACGTGTCCCCRTGCGGCACCGCTACACGTTTCTTCTTGCAAAACCCAGAGCTTGCAACTTGTGGGAGAGAACTTCCCCCTCCGACRGCCGAGATGCTGTTAAACGCCTGGTAATTACTACAGTAGATAACCAGCATGTGTCACTACGACTCAATTACCACCGCTCGCACCTCCGCACCAAAAGGTCAGGGGTTCAGCTTTACACGGGCTCAGTCTTTAACGTGCTGCTTAAGATGCGGTTAGATCCCACCGCAGGGTAAAGGTGGGATGGATAGATGAACAGACGGACAACCGAGCTGCTTCACGCCCCAGGAAGAGGCATTTGCTGTGCAGAAGAGAACTGGGACAGCTTCTGCGACCAAAATTTGGGAACGACTGTGCCGGAGCTCATCCATTTACTGAGTCCTGCTATCAGCTACATTACCTTTAAAGCACGTCCAGCGACTTTAGGATGTGGTTTCGCGCAGGTTTGAGGACTCRTTGTAGCCTGATCTTACAGCAAAAGAGTAATACTTAGAGCAAAATGATAAGAAACACCAAACGTAGGAAGAGTTTAATCAATGACAAGGGCCAGCGTGTTTAGGACGGCTATTTGATGCCCCAACTAGGTCGAGAGGCAGTGGTGGGCAGAAGTGCCCTTCAGCTATGTTGGAGATGCAGCAAAGCCCCGAGCACTGCCGGCTGCATGGTGCAGGAGTGGGAGAGGAAGCAATTTTAGGAAGCAAATAAAATAGAAATAGCAGATCAGATCTGAAGGGATTATTCCTGATAGGCGAGTGACAGTATTCACAGCCTGGAAGTTTCCCTGGTGCCCCAACTTCTAAGCCCATCTTGGAGGAGAGCTGACAGTCAGATCAGTATCAAGAGCCACAYATGCAGAGGAGGAAAGGCTCATCTCTCAAAACCTCCCCGACCCATTCCTCTCCCTGACATCCGACCGAGAAAACCGAGCCCGAGCCTCCGGCTGCACTGATCTGAAGCACTTTCCTACTCAATTTCCCTCTTTTTCAGACCACCACTGGCAGGGCAGGTCTGGGAGGGCACGAAGCCCCAGTTCAAGCAGAGGTTAGGGATGCGGCCGTGCCTCGGAGGGGACAAACCCGCCAGCCACCTCCGGGCTCTGGGACAACCGGGTCCCACTGGCAGCTGCCAGCCCCTGCAAAGGGCTCGGAGCAGGGGTGGGCAGCTTTGCCCATGGAGAGCAAGGCGACAGGGAGAGAGCTGCRGGATGGAAGAGAGGGGAGCAAGGGGAGAAGGCAAAGGGTGTCCATTGATATAATTGGCTGCTCGACTAATTAAAATTCCTGCCCTTTTGCAAAGGCTGCTAATTGGGGCTGGGATCTGCCTGCTGCATGCTTGCTCAGCACCTTTGCCCAGAGAGAGGGGAGCCTGCACAGAGGAGGAGGAGGGATAAAAGTTTGAAAGGACCCGGGCCCCTCATCAGGGCTGGCGGAGCCCAGAGCTGTTTTGTCTGACCGATAATAAGTCACCAAATTACTTTTGACAAGTGAAGGGGATTGGAAATAATGGGGGTCTGTGAAAAGCCCAGGGTGCAGACGGGGGGACATCCATGAGATAATGAGGAGGCAAAGCCCTCACACGGCTGGGGGCTTCCCACCTCCCGACAAGGTGGTGGGGACCGGGGCGTGCAGGGGACGAGGAAGATGTGCGGGACATCTGCATGAGGCTCGAGTCAATGTTTGGCATGGAAACGCTCTGCCTGCAGCACAAGGAAAGCAGTCAGCACCCGGAGGGGGTCAGCCCGGAGCTCCTGGGAGCACTTGGCATCCCTGCTCTGCCTCGGTCCCAGTTTTTAAGAGCGGCCTTCAAAGCCTCATGTTACAGCACCAAAATTGTTGTCACCTTTTTTTCCCCTCCTTCCACCCCAGGTCAGGTATTTTCCATGTATTGACCAGATGTGCCAGCAGCAGCTACGAGCCTCCAGCTGCTCACCCGACCCGAGTAAACTCCGCATCCGTATAGGATCCAGGTGCTCCGGCAGTGCCAGACATGGGAAATCAGCAATCAGACTCCAATAATTAAAGTGTTCATTTACATACCAGTACCCCAGGTACTCTCCACCTCGTATCCCTTTCACAACAATGCAGTGTCCAAATCTGGAGCGCGTATGAATGCACGCATGCAATTTCTTTCTACTTGGAAAAGAAAATAGCCTATTTTTTTCATGTCAACGTGCTCTGTATAATAGCCAGTTGGTAATGCACATGACAACATCCAGAGAATCTGCTCCTCTTGTGAAGTGAGATGGGGGTCCTATTTGATTTGATTTGGGCAAAAAAAAAAAAAAAAAAATCCCTCTAATATCCCAGAGATGTCCAGGAGAGATAGCTTGCTTCTTGCAAGCATGAGTATTGGGATACATTTGATCAAAACTAGAAAGAGGAGCTATGATGGACCACTTTTGAGGGGATCATCTAGCAGGAAAACTTGCTAGGGAACGACAAAAGAAACTGAGTCAATGATGGCGCAAACCAGCTTCTCTACATGGATTTAAGTTGATCTTACCCAGGACTCCATGATCGTATGGAGCTGACATCAAGTTTCTCACTTTTTGATGAGATTTCACATCTGTGTCTCAAAAAAAAAAAAAAAAAAAAGAAAAAAAAAGTCAGACTCATGCATTTTGCTCCATACCTTGGCAGTGGCTTTCGGGTCGTTTCTTTCAGACAGAAGAAAAATGCCCAAGTTGCATGAGTTTGGTCTTCCTTGTGCACAGGCACAGACCTATGGACTGCTGTCCTAAACCATCTCCCCAGTGACTCCTGCCTTCATTTTTCCTCTAGAAACACTGCTTTTGCCCTGGGATGGGATTTCCCTGGAGGACAGCTTCCAGGGAGGACAGCTACAAACTCCTTGCTCACACAGGCATTGCACCCCACTATTTTTCAGGGCACCTGATACCTCACTCTCCCCCTCCCCAGAGATTTCCACGCTGGCAGGGGCCAGAAGAAGGGGACAAAGATGCCCATATCCAAAAAGGAGCATCATTTCAGTGATTCTTTGAACACAGCAAAGAGAAAAAACATTACTTTAACCCCTTCGTGGCTGTAGGCCAGGGAGCTGTCAGACACAGCGGACGTTTCCTGATGCTCCAGGCGTGCGTGACTTGCAGCTTGCTTTCCAGCTCCCATCCACTTGGTTTCAAAGCAGATCTCATGTTTCAGCAGCACAGCGGGGACCTCAGGAGGTGCTGACATACCAGGTTTTTTCCACATCAAGTAATACAAAAAAAAAAACCCTCATGTTTTAGTGGKTTTTTCCCCTCTCTACTTCTCTAAACTTGCATTATCTTCCCTCCAGCTGAGCTCTCAAACGGGCACTCTGCAAGTCACATTCTCAGCTTAAAAGCGTTGCAGCAAACCTACATAGCGGCTTATTTGCTGCTGTTTTTTCAAGCCAGAGATTCCTAAAGCTACCTGGAAAACAGAAACCTGGTTCCCTCCGGTTTCAGCCCTCCTCTCCCCTGAAGGCCACCTTATTCACAGCGCAAAGGCACGACTCCTAAGCCACGACTTGCCATATCTCCCTGACAAAACACCACCGACTCCTGATGCAGAGGCTGGGCAAAGCTCTCCTGGACCCATTTAAAACCCCAGGGCTGACAGCCCGTTCCCCTCAGCATCACACAGAGACACGGGCATCCACCAGAGAGGACAGGTAGGGATGATGTGTTGTGCTTTCCCCACAGCTGCGGGAAACAGCACGAGGGGAGGGGAAAACCAAAGCAGACAGGGCCTCTGATTTTTCCTTTTTTTCCTTTTTTTTTTTTCCTTTAGGAGCAAAATAACAAAAATGCTTTGAAAGTGAAGCTTGCCGTAATAGYGACAGCAATGCTCCTTTCCTAGAAACTCTTCTAAAAATCATTCTGCGTGTCTCTCGAACTCTTCGTCCCCCCTTTTCATACAATAAATCTTCAAAGCCCCTACGGGCAAGCGGGGCCGAGGGCTGCCGGAGTCAGCRGCGGCATTCCCGGGTCCTGTGAAGGAAGAGAGAGGGCACGGAGGGAGGGAGGATGGGGCTACAGGATTGTCTGCATTTTTCCTTAACAGTTTGGGGTCAAGCCTGATCCCCAGTGGGGTCAGCTCTTTCACACTCTAACACGCCAAAGTCAAAGGAGACCATCTCTTCGCCGCAGGAGCCCAGCCGGAGGGAGGCTCTGCAGCCCCTTTAGGAATAAAAGGGTCGGAGGCGGACGGAGGAAAGCGTGGGGAAAGGAGGGGAGACGGCGGGGGGGGGAAGGATGTGGCGATGCTGAAGAGCAAGGCACCTCGCTGGGGGGATGCGCTGGTCCTGTCCCCTGCCCGAGGGGGGACCCATCCCCACGGGTGCCTCTCAGCAGCATCGCACCCCAACATCCCTGCCCATAGAGCACTAGGCTATATCCACCATAACCCCCAAGGGTCCAATGGGACCTGGTTTGGGAGCAGATCAGCATAAGAGGTGATGTCAAGAGTTGCATGATTCCCCCAAAAAAGAGACCTCTCATCATCTACAGGATGCTTCTCACCAGCAAAAGGAGCCCRAAACATTGAAGTCACGATGACTCTACAGCAACTTGCAAAGGGTTGACATCTCAGATAAGAAAGAAGGGAAGGAAATGAGGAAATCTGTACAGCTGGGTAATACCTAAACATGTCACATACCGGTGCTGAGAAAGAGATTTGTGCAAAACAGCAACATCAATGCCGCATCTCACTGAAAAGGAGATGTGGAGAAAGAAAAGTTGCACACGCTACCCCGTTACTCTGCCCGGCTCACACGAATGGAGCAGGATGYTGCGTGCAGCAAAAGAGAAATAAGATACAAAATAGGAAGATGTCAAACTTATTTTTTTCAAAACGTAAGCTCCRTTACGCAAGGCGAAAGGTGCGTATTAACTGTAATAAAAAAAGAAGCTTTTATAGAGATGAATTTGTCTGCCCCTTCCTCACTAAACCAGAGGTTATAAATTGTGACGGATCATATATGTTTTTGGGAAGCGAAGGCAGCGCGCACGCTCTCGGAAAAAAGCGAATTGAGGAATAGATCAGAAAGTTCTCCGAGCGAAAGGCCTGGGAGACAAATTTACATTATGCTGCTGCTGCTTCTCGCCTTGGAGCCGGTGTCATTCTGCTCCGCAGGAGAAGGAGAACTCTTTTCACCCCCCTATTCCTACAGCTCTTTGAACCCACGGGCTCCATGCACRGACCTGCAATGAGGATGAGCTTAAAGCCTGTTGTTTGCTGAGCTTGTGATTATTAGAACGCGATAAATGATGAAAACAACACATTACAGCAGCTATGTTATCTGCTTTCATGYGTTGGCCTCGCCGCAAACATTTCAGCGCCCCAATTTCACTGGCAAAGCCATTCAAGAATAGCGGAGCTCGGAGCAGCAAGTTTGAACAAAAGATAATCATTTTTATCTTTCCTCTTTCAAGTTTTTATAACAAAAGCCTGTTCCTGTCTGGTCAAGGAACAGATCCGCCTGCCACAGCCAAAATTCAAATATTTCTGATTGACCTCACCGAGTAAAATAGGTGCCATTAAAGTGTTCTAAGAATAATTCTTGGAAATCATGAGTCACTGTCTGATTTAGGCAGAAAGGACTAAAATGATTAAATTATTCGCTATGAATTATTCACCGAGGTCTGATAATTACGTTGTAGTTAGCGATCTCCACCTAGACGTAGGTTCATTATGAGCAAACCACTTATGCGCAGTTAATATTTCACAAAAAAAAACCCAAAAACTTTTGTTATTGCACATCATATATAATGAAGCAGAAATATTGGCGACCGTCRGAGGCAATCAGAGCGACATTAAGTGTGGAGGGAAAACGCTGCTATTTCTCACTAATTCTCAAACAGCCTTTCCGAGTGAAGCGCCGGTCCTAGCATCGCTTTCTCTGGTTTCAGAGCCGGTTGGGATGCGCTCCTTGGAAAAACGCGGCACAGGCACCGAGGAGAGGAGAAACCGAGCTGGCAACCGCGGAGAAAATTCACCTTTTGCTGATGAGCGCCAGGAAGCCCCAGCACTGCTTTTGATTTCAGGCTCTCGAGGACTGCAGACGGTTCAGCCTTGCTTGTCCTCCTGCTGCTCACACGGAGCTATTTGGCAACCGAGCGGCTATTTACCCTCATTTGCACTGGCAGGGGCAGCACAAAAAGCAGGCAGGGAGGAGAAAGCCTCCCTCAGAGCTTCCCACCTGCCAGGGAAGCGGGAGGAGAGCTCATCTCCCCCACGTTTGCAAGCAGGCATTCTGAGTTTTGTAGCAAGGAGCCATTTCAACGTAGCTGAGCTGACAKGGTCCTTCTGCAGAATAACCGACAAGGCCCTTAAAGTCTGCATGGGCTACATCTCAGGGCATTCTGTGCTCCCAACTCGCCCGGTTGCTTCCCCTTCTTTTTCCCCCACCAGCTTCAACCTCAGCAGATGCTGAACACAGGGGAAGGACCCCATTGCGACTTTCCACCAGCCTGGGGGAAGTTTGGGGGCTCACCAGTGGTGTTGGGATACAGAAATAGCCAGGGTAGCTTCTCTCCAGCCCAGTCCCATGGAGCACGCTGCCAACCAGGACGGGGTCCTCAGGCACGGCTCCAGGAGCACACCCCGGACCCACACCAACTTCTGGTGCATCCAACAGGCTCTCAGAGAGATTCACCCATGGCTCAGAGGTTTCAGACTCCTCTGAGAGGCTCTCAACACCCAGGTAAAACCAGGTGCCCAACACTGTGAATATAAACTCTTCATTTTGTGGGTCCTGAGACACGGCACAAGCGCTCACCGGCAGGCAGGAGGACCAGCGTAGCTATCGTGCACCAGGCTCCTATCTTGAAAACATCCCATTTTTTCCAGCTGTGCCGTTTCCTATCACATAAACACAGCTAAGAAATCACCATCTTGTCTGTGCAGGGCTCGTTTGACACCAGAGGAGAACTACATGGGTCACCCGGTTTCCCTAGTCCTTCCCAAGCCCAAGAAGGTACGACCTGTTCTTAGGGTGCATTTTTCTGGTGACATCCCTATGAAAATAAAACCTTCCAGGCATTCCCAACTGTGGGAAAAGGGAAAAAGAGAGTGGAAAGGTCCATCTGATGTCTTACTTTCTATGACGCAAGTTGGCAGGTCAGAGAGGAGCCGGTATGAACACAGGGAGGCATTGGGGTCATTCCCGTGTCTCCATGGGATTTTATCACACAGGGTAGGGGCTGCAGGACTGTAAGGGTTGTTTTATTGCTAATAACTGGTCATCCCATCCTCTGTCTCAGTCACTGCGTTTCATGGACATCGGCAATAGATTTAATGCCAAAACCTTTCAGCCGGCCATCTGTCATGAGAAGCGGGCAGGGTTGAGGGCAGAAAACATCTAGGCACATGCAACTTGGAAGCTGGGCTGGCAAAAATTTAGCTTTTCCCTTTCTAATTGCAGTTTTAGAGGGTTAAGCACCCCACACTTCTGAAGGGCGCTGGCGTGCAGCTTTCCTGCCACGAGGAGACCGATAATTGAATGCTAATGGAATAAAACGCTGTTAATCGCTGTTTAAACCAAGGTTTGCCCTCTCTCACTTGACGCGATCTTCCTCTTTGGGCACTGGCAGTGAGGTCATAATACCGAGATGGTGACAGTCCAGTCATCGCCATGGCAACAGACAGTGATGTCAGCAGAACACCAGCACAGCCTCGCCAGAATTGGGCTGTGAAGGAAGAAAAGCCCTTTCTTGCGTGCTAAAGTCTAACTTGCTTTAGTGGCAAGTAAAGACTCTACCCAAAAGCAGGGCTCTGGCACACCGGTGGCAGTGCACCAGAGCTGGGGATGGCCGCGTCCTTGCGATGTGGGCAGACGAGGCAGAGGATGGGGATACCAGGATGCAGATGTGTTGCATCACTCTGTAGGGCCCTTCGATTACATGTTGAGCAGATGTAAAGTTTAACATCCAGAAAGGCTTACAGCTTAGCTACTCATCACGTAAAAGAAAAAAAATGTAGTCTTCTCCAGTCCACCTCAGATGTGCTATCTCTTAGTTTTACTTGCTACCCACAAGCTTTTCTATTGGAAAAAGCAGTCAGCAATCATTTCCATTCATTAGCTCTGAATCCTACCCTATTTAGCCGGTCCGTGCAAGAAGCATTTCCATACCTCGATCATCCTTCTTGCCTCTCCCCGAACCTTTCCCCATCCTTCCCCTCTCCTTCCGGAGCCGGTGGCAGGACAGAGCTGCGCACAGCACTCGTGACACGGATGCACCCTCTATCACGGCGCAATGCTGTTTGCTGTTTTGTTTCCTGCTTTTCTAGTAATTCCTATCATTTTATTCGCTTCCTTTGACTGCCACTGAGAACCGAGTTGATACTTTCATCCGGCTATCTATTATAACCACAAGATCTCATTGGCAAGTGGTAATAGCCAGTGCAGAGCCCATTACCGCCTATATAAAATTAGGATTGTTTTCTCCCAGATGAAGGCAGTGCAGGAAAACAGAAGGACTTGCTCAAAAATCAGAGGGCTGTTGTCCCCCTCCTTATCCTGAAGTCCTTAACTCTGCCCTTTTCGGGGGCAGGCAATGGGTTTTCATACTCTTTTCAACTGGTTTGGCTCGTTTCTGTCTGAAACTCCTCACTGCAGTCATTTCTGGCTCTTTACCTTGGAAAAGTTAAGACAAAGGGCTTTCAAGGATGGAGTTGCATATAGTGTTACCTCAACGCTGTGTTTTAAGACATTTCTTCAGCTTTTATGCTCGCCCTCCCCCTTTTTCCACACCAGCATTGATTACAGCAGGTAATTGTTTTCTAATTGGCCTGCAGCTGCTTATCTATCTTAGATAATTAAAGTGAAGAAGAAATAAGAAAAGAAAACGGAACTTTATTCTTAAGTAGCTGCCTATTGACTGCCTCGATCGATAGGGAGGTCACTTTGGGCAGATACGCAAGCAGGACGTGTCCTTGACTGAAATACACACTCTGACAAACCCAGCAAGACACTGCCCAACCTCCCACTCCTGCTTCTGCCAAGTGCCCCCCTTTATTTCTTATTACATCACAGTTTGGACAAACTTGGTCGTATGGTATCTGGGGAAGACATCACAAGATGCTGACAAAATCCTTCAGTCCAGCAACACCACGTTGGAGGACACCACCCAACCATCACTCTTTGTTCAAGAGGCAATAGCAGCATAGCAATGAATGTCAGAGGGTGCTACAGACCGATTTATCTGTGCTGACAGGAGCACGCACGAACTCGGTATCTTCAAGATCTCTACTCCCCTATCAAGTTGGATTGAAACCAGACAACGAAACTATTGACTGCTCAACCACGGGTCTAGAAAATCATTACAAAGGGTGGAGCCATACCACAGCATGACTGCACAACCTAACTCCCTTGCCAACGATGGCATCCTAGAGCCTCCTCATTGCAAATATGCTGGATTTCACTTTCAGTCAAACCCACCCAGCTGTATTTAATAGTAAATGCATCAAGGCACTCTGCCTTTTCACAAATGCTGACACCAGTATTGTGGTTTAACCCCAGCTGGCAACTAAGCCCCACCCAGCCGCTCGCTCACTCCCCCACCCCCCGGTGGGATGGGGGAGAGAATCGGAAGGGTAAAAGTGAGAAAACTCACGGATTGAGATAAAGACAGTTTAATAGGTAAAGCAAAAGCCATGCGCGCAAGCAAAGCAAAACAAGGAATTCCTTCACTCCTTCCCATGGGCAGGCAGGTGTTCAGCCATCTCCAGGAAAGCAGGGCTCCATCACGCGTAACGGTGACTTGGCAAGACAAACGCCATCGCTCCGAACGTCCCCCTCTTCCTTCATCTTCCCCCAGCTTTATATGCTGAGCATGACGCCATATGGTRTGGRATATCCCTTTGGTCAGTTGGGCTCAGCTGTCCCAGCCGTGTCCCCTCCCAACTTCTTGTGCCCCCCCAGCCTCCTCACTGGTGGGGTGGGGTGAGGAGCAGAAAAGGCCTTGACTCTGTGTAAGCCCTGCTCAGCAATAACAAAAACATCCCTAGGTTATCAACATTGTTTTCAGCACAGATCCAAAACCTAGCCCCACACTAGCTACTATGAAGAAAATTAACTCTATCCCAGCCAAAACCAGCACACACCAGTCATAACTCAGACGCAATTCTGGAAAGTGCTTGCTGCCCAAAGAAATCAAGAAATTTTCCAAGAAGCTTAAGAGTTCAGTATCTGGCTCTACTTTAGCAGTGGAAGTTAGAGTCAAAATCCAGCTCCCTGCTAGCTCAGCAAGAAGGGGTCACGTAGAACCTTTGAAAAGCAACTCAAAGCAGCTGGACTGAGATGGCAGAAGGTGTTAGATCTGACTCAGTCTGCCACAAGCCCCGTCTGAACAGCCAGTGCATTCCTATGCACCTTAGAGGGGGGCAACTAAAAATCATGCACGGGGCAAGCGTGACACAATATGTGCCCCCATCATAACATGTCTCCCACTGACTCTGAAAACCTCATGAACCAGCACAGATAACTCATTATCAGAGTTGACAAGAGAAGCTAATGAGGGTCCGTGGACTAATCTATTGTACATCTTGCCCAAGTGCAAAATCAAAGTTGTATCAATTGAGAGGTTGTCCTCCTAAAAGCAGAAGTCCTGACTCCCTTTTAACATCCACAATTACAAACGCTGGGATGCTAGGTTTGAGAGCCGGCTCAGCGTTTTGCAGAGGCCAGCAAAAACTCTAGCATCCAAGTTTCAAGCAAACTAGAGGGATGAGGGGTGGAAACCACCTACTACAGAAACCATGGCAGAGATGCATTTGTCCCGCTGTAGATGTTCAAGATGTCACCACGTCCATGAAAGCTGCTGTACATTCCCCCCATAAATAATGGAGAGAAAACATGCGCTTCTGGGGATTAGCTGACTTTTAAGATCAAAAAGAGACCGGAAAAATCTCACCCCAGATGCACCCATTTCTGATCTCTGCCTATGAAAGGATCTCAGCTGGCCAGCTCAGGTCAACAGCGAGGACTGGTAAACTAAGGAGGTCCTGTCCAACCAGCCATCCAGAAACCCCAAATTACATTCTCTAAGCACTCAGCACGATAAAAATTCAGAACCAACTTCAGCAAAGTACTTTTTAAATAAAGTATAAAGTTTCATTTGTACTTTCCTCCCTCCCTGCAAATCATACTGGAAATGCTCCAGGCAGGAACCTTCTTTGTGTCTGTGCATGTAAAACTTCCAAGTACATGCTAATTCAGTTTAATTACGGATTTACTTCACTGGCCACATCGCTAATGCCAGCGATGGCCAATATTTGCAGCTGAGGGAACGAGGGAAAAGCAAAGCAAGGTTTTCCGTGCTCTCATCCCTCTCAAACCCTGTCCCTGCATCCCCATCCATTCAGAACTTCACGTGCAGGAACACCGCAAAGATAACCCGCTCTTTATTTGTACAATTTATTAGATAATCTCCTTCTAATCGAGAACTAATTAAAGGAAGTGAATGCTTGGTTGGAAACGGGGATTAAAATGTGGGTAATTATCATAAACGCTACATTTGTTGTTCCAGCCTGCTCCGTTCTCCTCCCCCCGTCTCCCTTTCCCCCCAGTTCCTCTCCCAGGCTGCTCCTGATAATGCTTAGACCGTCTCAGAGGGGGTTTGCTTTCACAATCAATTATTTTCTTTTTGTCTCTCTGGTTAATGTTTCATTTGTGTGAGAACATTAGCGAGAACTATTTTCTTTTCCTTGTAAATTCATTTAGATGACAGTGACAGAAGGTGGGGAGGTGGCAGCCGTAGAAAAAAAAAAAAGAAACAGGAACATTAAACCGAAGCTTATAAATTATTTCATCTTCTCCAGACAATCCAGATCTGTCACTTCTCTGTGTGCGAGGGGATTTTTTTATTTATTTATTTATTTTTTGTCCAAGAGTTCCTCATAGGCACAAGACATTGATGTATGTGGGAGCCTGACGGGAGAGTCTCTGCACAGCTTTGGCTGCCACAGCTCGTTCTGCCTGCTCACCTGCCAGAGCTCCTGCCTCCGCTAGCAAGGACTATGGCCACAGAGGTCTCTTCGGACACGGTATTTAGGTCACAGCCAGCAAGGAAAAATTTAGTTTAGTTAGCCCTGTTTGGCTAAAGCACATTTTTAAGCCTGCATCCATGCAGGCAGAGCCTATTGCTTTGTTGCAGCATCTGGTCAGGACTACTTCTTGATCTGACAAAGATTTGAGAAGCAGGAGGTGGTTCACGTCCAGCCACACCACCACCCCAATGACTTTTTTGGCCGAGAAGCACTTGCACTAGATTGACACGAGGCTCCATTCCCGCAGCGACATCCTGCAAGCCCAAGGCCGATGACCCAGCGGATGGGAAGGACGGATGCTGCAGGACGCAGAGCGGCTCCTCCCTCCCTAGATCAGATGTTAACCATGAGAACACAAATAATTACTCCTTTAAAAGTGCCCTAGCATGAGAAAAGGTGAAAGACGGGGAAAAAAAAGAGCGATGCAGGGAGTAGGCCCCTCGACAGCTTGATACAACAACAAGATAGGGATATCGGCACCATGGCCAAGAGGCAGCAAAACAGTGGTGGGTTTTCACAAAACGTGTTGGACAATTTTACACTGTGTCTGGATTTTTTGAGGATTAGGCAGTAAACAAAGTGATAAAAGCACAGAAGTGAAAGGCAGATTTTTTTTTTTTTTTTCCTTTTCTTCTAAGGAGGAGAAAGGCTCTTCCTGCCTAACCTGTATCTGTCATGTCACAGTCCCACCTGATGGCATGTCACAAAACACCCCTCAGTTGGTCCCCTGACTTTTAATGCGAGGGATGCCTAGGGGAGACAAGACAACCCCCAGCTGAGAAAACACACAGTCCTTTGAAACACTGTCATTCAGTTTGCTTCAGTGACTTTGCTTTTGGTAGTCCTTCCGACAACCCAATGGAGCAGCGATGCTCAGACCCTGTTTGTTAGGGGCTGGGCATGCACCAGAAAGGGCACAGAGAGGTTTCCTCGTTCCATGTCAGCATCTGCTATTGCACCACCGCTGCCATCAGCAATTGTCCCCATTACATGGGGACAGCAAGGAGGTCCCTTGACAAACAGCAGAGATTTTGATGCTGATCCACTCCATGACTTTGGGAAAGTACCTCTGGCTTGAAACCAGGCTCAGCTTTGGCACAAGTCAAACCAGACCAAGCACAGATTTTTTGCCCCCACAGATCAGGGATCTTCTGATTTACATTCGTCCAGGAGAGAAGCGCTGTGTACAAATGCACAAGGTGTTAGCATATTGTTATTTCTGAAAAATTCAAACTATTATATTTCAAAGGGATATGTAATGCATACGCGTGTGGGCTCATATATCTTTCTCATCATCCCTTCTGCCTTGAAGTAAGGTCTTGCTCTCTAAGAATCTAGACAAGAATAACACTCGAACAAAATGAAAAGCAACCTGGCTGGTGATATATATAAAAGATGACATCTCCAGAAGTCCCAAACTTCAAAGGGGCAGCTTTCAGCTCATGACTATCCACTTTCTCCAGCCCTCAAGGCTAGTGTCATAATTTTAAAGCCACAGGAATCATTTGATCTCTCCAAATGGCAGCTCAGTGGTCTAGCACGCTTCTGGACGTCAAAAAAGTATGCACCGCCACCAGCAATATTCTGTAGGGGTTAGTCTTTGAAAGGACAGATTGAGGTGAAACAATGAAAAGATTCAGTGGTAGGGGGAGGAAGGGGGGAAAAAAGGACATTTAAAAGGACAGTTGCATGCTGAGGGACTTTGCGGTCCAGCTTATGCGATGCTGGAGCGCAGGGCTGACGGCACAGTGGGCTGTCAGAGGTCCCCAGGTGTGACGGCCATACCAGCACAGTGCATTAACCTCCAAGGACTCCTCCCAGTCTCATACAACAGCCTGTGGCCCCTGCAAGAGGTGCATGGAGCCTGTTCACAGCATTAGGGACAGGACACGAGACCCGACATGAGAGCAAAGGTCTTCTCTGTGTCATCCCAGCAGCACGGGGAAGCCATCATCCCCTTCCTCACCCTCCAAGAGCATGCTGCAAGTACCAGCCCTCCCCCAGGACACGTGGTGAAGAGAAGGGGACAGGAGAGGCTGCCAAGATAAGTAATTGGATGCTTGCTGGTGAGAACTCTTAATTGGAGGCTTTTCGGCAACTAAATGTTTATATGGAGTTAACATATTTACTTTGATGTATACACACTGTAATAAAAGAGCACCCTTCCTATGCTCCAGCAATTAAAGAAGTGTATTGCAAACAAACAGATCCACCGCCTCCCACAGATCGGCTCATGCACAGCAACTGCAGGGAGCCAGCCTGCAAACCTGCTGCTCTCCCCCTCCCCACCTCCAGAGGTGACCCGCAGAGCATCCCTTCGAGATGGGATGGCGAAGCAAATGCTCATGGGCAGCAGGTTTCCCAGGGCAATGCAATCCCCAGGGTCCCTTAGTCCAAGTGGGCTCAGCGGGCAAGAAACTTTACCCGACCCAGCCTGGACACCACTAAACCGAGCGCAATTTTCACGTTGCAAACTGGGAGAAATACCTCTTTATAAGCGGGCCACTGAATTGTGCACCAGTGGCATTTTCTGAACAGACTGGAGATGCTGCATTGCCGCAGCTTAATAGAGTGAGTATTTATTCCTGTGCRGGAGAAACACTCCATTATCTGGTTTATTAATTGTTAGTTAAGTAACGGGAAGGTGCCCAGAGCAGGAGATGAGCCCTCATCACTTGTTATTAGCTTAGAAACCAGCAGAAATAAAATAACTAAAGATAAATTATCACAAGCGCTGCCCCACGTACCGCAAACTGACAGATCTGCTCAGAGGGGAATTCACAGAGCGCTCTCAGGGGGAACAGAGAAGAGATAGTAATAGTCAGTCCAAATTTTTTTTTTTTTTTTTTTTTTTTTTAAATGAAAAGATTTCATCATCTTTGATTTTGAACACCACTTTTCATGGCTGGGGTCACATGGATATTCATGGCTGAGAGGGTATCCCTGCTCCTGCAGGAAAACTCAATTTATTAGTCTATCACTGGGAAAGCGAGACAGGCTTTGCATTGGTAGCACAATGCCGCACAAGAAAAAGAAGGATTGTTTTGTTTTGTTTTTTAAAAAGCCACATGCAGCTGTGAATAGTCTGGCCTGCTCACTGCAGGGCTGCGATAGCCTCGAAAATATAGGCAACCCCGTCATCAGCAGAGGAGTCTGGAGCAGGGATGGGAGTTTCTATAAAATTAGTTTAACAAGGACCTTGAGCAGCAGTCAAGAAACGAGCAATGAAAAGATACAGGAGTCTGCCCTGAATCCCAGAGAGGTAACAACGCCCAAGTTTCTCAAACATGGTAATAGCTACCAGATCTAAACAAGTAAAATCCAGCTACTTGCTCAGAATCCATATTCAATTGCCCAAAATCCATCTGCCAGTGGTGGCCACGTATTCTCAGCTTGCTGGTTGCCACTGCCTAGGCACGCTTTTGAGCGGCTTGCCCATCCAGGCAGAGCACTCCTGTGCACGACTCAACTACAGGGAGGAATAGGATGMACCCACCCACGTAGAGAGGAAAGTCTTGGATCCGGAGGCGAGAGCAGRGTGCCCACGGGGGCCCTGGACCAGCAAAAGTCACCATGCATTTCTCAGACAGGCTTRCAATTCAAGAGGAAAGCAGAATACCATGATACACAGCATGATAGGCTAGCCAGCCAGCTAGTGTGCCATTACACTGAAGAAATTTAACTAAACTAATGCATGTTGGGCTATAAATCAGAAGCAGCTAAGTTCAAAAAAAAAAAAAAAAAAAAAAAAAAAAAAAAAAAAAAAAAAAAAAAAAAAAAAAAAAAAAAAAAAAAAAAAAAAAAAAAAAAAAAAAAAAAAAAAAAAAAAAGAAAACAGATAGTCACTCCTGTCCTTACAGCCATTTGCCTAGAAGGCTGATCCGAGTAGCATTTTTGCAGCATATCTAGTATTTTTACCTGCAGTTCTATAATGAAAGGTAGATATGAGGGAAAAGGATAGACCAGAAGACTGAGCCAACACCAGTAGCACGCTGATAATAGCTAGAAACCAGCTACAGCCAAAGCTTTGGTCTAACCTTGCACGCTGGAGCTGAGACGGAATCAGGGTCATCGCCTGATCTAGGAGAACGCAGAAGCACCCAAGGCCGTCCTTTACCCATGCAACCACGCTCTGCTCCCCAGGGAGGCAGCCCCTAACAGCAAAATATATATTTCTGGATCCTCCAGACAGAGGATCCACTCCCACATTACTCCTTCCCTGGTAGTTTACAGCAGTTAAAAAAAAAAAAAAAAAAAAAAAAGAGAAGTGTGTGTATATATATACATATATGCAGGTTTTATTCACATGCTTCACTTCACAACCAAACACCAGAGTTTGTAAGAGAGTCAGTGACCTCTGAGGAATTGATTGATCTTATTTTAGTCGCTGCAGTATATGCAGAGTATATACAGTATATGCAGGCTGCAGCACCCTGAAGTCATCCCCGTAGCCCAGAAGAAGCCCCGCTCGCACCACAAAGTCCTTTCTAGAGAAGTTTTACAAGAGTTGTACCACTTTCAGAGTCTCAGCTCTTCAGGTAAGTATCTCTTACTCCACATTTCATTTAATCTCTTCTAGAAATACAGCAATAAGCGCTGTTTCATCTGCATCCTGCAACAGAGCACCCTAGATCCAAGCTCATTCCCAAAAGTATTTGTTTGCGAGAGAAAAGACAGCCTGCTCCTGGCCCTAGAGGACTCCAAAAATGTTGCATCTAGCTCAGTCTCTTTACTTGCATGTGTATCTCAAAACAGAAGAATTTCTTAACAGAGTAGCAGCCCTCTGAGAAACTAATTAGCTCAAATCTGCTCCCACATCCACAATTGCCAAATATTTCTTACCTGACATCCCAAGTTTTCAAGTTTCTTCTAMCTTCAGCTTCCAGAATAAAGCAGAAAACTTCATGAGTGCCTCACTCCTGCTTTTATAAGTTCTTGCAGCTACAAAACTGTTCACAGGTGGGCTAACTATGGCAGCTCGATTAGGCCTCCCTAACAAGATCCTTTCATTTAAGTGGATCCAGGTGTACCTTTCAATTTCTTAAGGTGCTTCCTTTGCTTCATCTTCCCAGAGAGGGTACTCTACTGCTAAATTGCTTATCAATTGAAGAATGCTTTGCAAATGCTGTATTTTCCTGCACCTATCTTGTAACCTTGAGGATATACAACTGATTTTAAATTGCCAGTGTTTAAAAAGGAACTCTCTGTTCATTGGTACTATCTAATACCTCAGAGGTAGATGAGCTTTGGGTGAGATGAAAGGAGATAGATGTGCCGGAGAGAAGCTCTTCCTCATATTACCCCTACTCGTTGATAATCTGTATTATTACATCATCACAGGACTCTTTCTCATGGATAAATTGTAAGGTTTATATATGAAAATATAGCACCTGCTATCAATATAAGCATTTTTTCCTAGCTATGGGCTGCTGATGGGTGCTCTGTGCCCTAATCTCTTCTGAGATGGGAACAAGGCTCCCTAGCYGCACAGTCACACCTTGCCTGTGGAAGATGATCCTCTCTCTCTGACTTTTCCCTTCCCAGCCTGGCTTGCTCAGCCTCTGAACTTAGACTATTTGTGCTTAATAACAAGGTATTTTCCATCGTTCACAGGCATTTAGCGCTGTTCCTGCAGGCGCAGTTGTGTCCCTCTGTAACTCCATCCCTTTGCAAGTCTCTCCGGTGTCCTGGAGGGATGAATAGCTGCACTGCAGTGAGTTTATGCTAAAACTTTTGCAAGGATGTAGCTTAACTGGCTGACAGGTAGAGCTAGAGAGTGCTGAAGATATGGGGAGGACATTAGCATTGGAGGTAGAGTGGGGTGCATGCCGGGCAAAAAGATCCACATCAAAAGGAGCTGGCCCCAGCTCTTCCTCTCGCTGGTGCTAATGCTGCTCCAGAGTCGATTTTATCTTGGAGGAAGCTCTCACGTACACTGTGATTTTGTGAGAGGCAGGGACCAGAAAGGTAGGCAGGATGAAAATCAATCAAGATTTGTCAAATACACTGGAGAACTCATTTTTAGGAGATAAAGTGCCTTCAGAGGAAGCATTGGTAGACACCTACCACATGTTCAACCTGCTTAGTGGCAAAGTATGCAACATTAATCACTGTCACTTGAAGGGGCTGGGTTCCAGCTGAACCATCTTCCAAGTTTCTTCCTCCTTCAGCCATCCTCTCCCCTTTCTCCTCCCTGTCCACTGGCAGGAAGATGAGTTGCATTCACAGACCTGTGAACCTGCAAATCAGGCTGATGCTCTTGGCAGCTGCCATACCAACCCATCATTTATTTGGTGCTGAGCCGCCCTCTGTGCTTCAGCTAGTTACACCGAATGGACTCTCATTTCATGCAAGATAATTAGCGATGTGGGCCAAAATGGTGTTAGAGACGCCTTCTGCCTCTTAGCAGATGAAGTTCATGTGCTGCTGTCCCACKGCAGTGGGACCTTGCCCTTAGAAGTAGCCAGGAAAAGATAAAGTGACTGGCTTGGCAAACACCCTCTTCTCAGAGCAATTGTCAGCAGCGAGTGAAGATGACTTGACCGGCCAGGCTGATTGCTGATCACTCAGGAGCCTGAGCTCTGCCGAAAGAGCGGCTTGGGAGCAGGAGCAGATCATGGGAATCCCACAGCAGCACTGGAACAGAAGAGCCTGTCTAAATAAGTTATAGAAGGGGAAAAAATGATGTGCTTCCAGGACACACCTCCAAGCTCCTCCACCTGCCTCCTGCTCCCCATAATATTTCTTACTGTAGTGCATCATTTGCTGCYGTGAGGCTTTGTTGTGTCTTGCGCTCACCCATCCTGAAGATGAGTGAGGGACTTCATCACAACAGGGTGAGGGGACAGCCCTGTCCTGAGGGGTATTCACAACAGACGCCTCTTTTTCCATGCGTCAGCCCATTTTCAGGCTGAGATGTTTTATTGTCTTACTGGGGATCTTGTTCCTGCATTTTAATAGCCTGAATTATGGGTCTCGGTTCTTATTTTCAAGATATACCCCCAGGTAATCACACTGGATAACGCCTGCTAGGTTAAATATTGCACCTAGGGAGTGGGGAAAACTGCTTTGTGGCAATAGGTACGAAGACCCCATGGATCACACTGTTAAGGCTGGAAGGAGAGAAAGAAATGGCTAGGAAGTCATAAAAAGGCCCTATTTTCGGGTCTTAAGGCAGTAACCATCCTTAGGGATTAGCTTCAGCTAGGGAGCAAATTGCCCTAAGCCCTCCTGCCACGGGGCTCTGCTCTGCACCACTGCAACTGTCACTGGGGACGCAGTACGGGATTAGAGGGATGAAGCTCTATCGAGATCTGTTCCTCGCAGCAATGATGACACCCATTGCAGGAGGAGATGAGCGGCATTTCCAAAGCCTCCTGGCCGAGCAAGATTATATCCCTGCAGCAGGACTTGATTTAACAGAACGGCAAAGAGGGACAAGCAACAAGGACCGTAAAACCTACTTCCACTCCCCCAGTCGCCAGCAGAAAAGTTGTTGAGTCAAGAGGTGCAGCCGACCGCTCTTGCTGACCCAGGCTCTATTTGCCAGCACGGCACTTCCCAGACAGGGCTTGCTGCGGGTTTATTTTCTGCTTCCCCTCTCACCCCTTCATACATCTTCCCTGCCTCTCGAGAGCTTTCAGCTAGAAGGCTGAAACAGCACCAGCATCATGCTCGCTGGGCTGCCCTTCCCATACCCCCTCACTCCAGGTGACTGATGATGGTGCAGAAATGCCCATGCCATCCTCCTCCACGGGTGCACGCAGCAGTGATGGGGTGGCCATGCCCACCGAGGCCGTGGCAATAACCCAACCACCACCTCCGAGCCCAGGGCTGCAGCGTTAAGGGCATGCTGCCCAGCCCGGAGGCAGCTCATCGTTCAACACGGCTCAAACACCAAATCTCCTCATGCATTAAAACTTCAGGCCTTGATAATAGCAAGCACCTGAGGGCAGCAACCTGGCTGAAGGTGGGAGAGGACAGCTGTCTGTGACCTTACCCCTTCTCTTATAGGCTCAGTCACGCTGTGGCAGGGATGCGCACATGGGAACAGCAGCTCTGTCTGCAAAACTCTGCCTGCAGCCTATAAACAGTGGCAGGGTAGCTTACTGCAATGCATTTTCCCCAATGCTACCGCAATTTTGGGAATACCTTTTTCTTTGGGCAAGCRTAACATTGCGATTGACTTCCTTGTGTGTCATTGACATCGGCAATGAGTCCTGCATCCAACGCAAGGGGCAGCTGCCAAGGCTGGGGGTATACGAGGATCTTGAGACCCCGTCGCAGGTGGTAGCACAGGTTGTATTTTGGAAGAGGAGATCCCTGCCAGACACAGAGGGTCCAAGGAGTCTCTGGATCTTTGCTAGAGGGAGGGAGGGATTCAACTTCCAAACCACCCTGCTCCCTTCCCTGTGGCAGGGACTGCTGGTGGCACGCACCACAGATGCGAGAAAAATCGGGGGCAAGATCCTCTAGACCAGGCAAAGGAAAACAACAGAGCCAAAGAGAAGCAAGGCCAAGCAAACACTCTGCTCCGTCCCCACCTCACCTATCGGGGACCCTTTCAGGGTTGTTTTATAAGGGAATCTGCAGAATCCCAAGAATCTGAGCTTTTTGGGTTATAAAGGGCCCGTGTTCCCATGCCAGGGGTGGCACCAAATCCAGCTCTCCAGAAACTGTACAGCAGCAAGGTAACACAACTCAGGGGCGCTGTGTGTTTTGGAGTTACTTATCACGTGCCGTAGCAGTTTGGGGACAAGATAGACTTGGACCAGCACACATCATCCCACAAGGCATGTTATGAGCCATTCACTCGTAGCTCAGGAGAAAGGGCAATTCAAAATTAATTCAACAGGTTGTAGCACTAAGGGCAATCAAGGACCTAGACCCTAATCTTATGGAGCTGCTGTCAGCACACAMAAAAAAAAGAAAGATCAGAGCATGYCTCCATGCAAGTCTGGGGCACCAGAAAAAAAAACATAGCCACCCTATTCTGCAGCTATTGGACAAGGAGAGAAGGAAAGAGGAGGAAAATGAATAAAAATGGGGCTGCCAATGCCCCAGACTGCTCTTCTCTCATCCTAAAAAGGGACAAGGATTCTGAAAGTTGGGTGGAGATAATCAGCAGTAAACATCTGAAAGTCAAGGTCTTTAACTCGAGTTTATCTTTCCTTCTCAATTTCTACATCAGAGAACGCAAAAAGCTTTTGAATGCTATATATACAAACATTTTTTACACTTTTTTTCTTTTTTCCTTTTGCTTGGCAATGAATAAAGGCTTGACTCCTACATCAAACCCTCCAGAGCCCAGTCAGTAAACCCACTGCCAAGGTCATCTCATGACTTATGGACTATGGGAGAAACGGATTGTTGCATGGTAGAAATCACAAAAAAATACTTCTTACTCGTGGGTGCAGGAGGTTCAAGGGACGGACTAGAGGGTGGGGTATCTTTCAGCTCTCTCTRACTCCAAAAAGGCACAAGCCAGGATGAGCTGAAGTCTTGTTATCACGCGCAGGCAGGTGAGCACTTTGGAAAGGGTATTAGGAGGGATATTGTCACCGTCTCCTAGCTCTGGGTTACCTCCCTGCCGTCAGAAGTTGGTGACCCCCAACCAGAGCTGGCAAAAGGGAGGGAGAGGACGTTCCATAATCTGCTCCAGCACAAAGTCAAACCAAATTGTTAAATCTCAGCTGCTTCTCCCCAGTCTTTCTGCTCTGAAGCCAGAGATTTATCCAGAACAAAGGGGAGCGGAGAAAAAAAAATAAAGACTTCAGATACAAGTATTTATTCGCAGGTGCTAAATGATTTCTTGATTAATTCTGTAACCTGCTGCTTACTCGCCTCTAGCCCTCGCCGCTTAGCGTTTCACAGAGAAAGTATTTTAGCTCAAAGAGAACTTTCAAGCTGAAATTTGCCTGATGTGGGCAGCAGGGCAGTAATTTGTTTGAAAACAAAACATTGAGGAAGAACGTGAAACTAATCTGAAACCCTTTTAGCTAGATAAAGGCTTTGGTTTACCATCAGCACATGTCTAAACTTCTCCAGACCTAATAAAGAAGCATTATCACTACAGCAGATGTTAAATGCAAGCATTACTTTAAAAAGCGGGGGGGGGAAAAAGAAGAAAGAAATAACCTGTATATAGATACAGATAGATAGGTACCACGGTAGGCTCTCAGATTGCAGGCTTTCACATCCCTCTGTTTTACAGTGGGATATCATCAAAATTAACGTGACAATATTTCACTACAGGAAAGGAATGGCTATCGCACCCTTATACTAGCAGCCCAAACAGGATTTGAATACAGGATCCTTCAGCAGATTGTCTTCCCAAGTCATCGGCGTTGCCATTTGCTCCAAGGAGCACATGGAGAACTATGTGGCAGATCCAACATTTTTGGAGGCATTAATAACACAAACAGCCTAAACCATTAGATCAGGCTCCCGCCTGCCAGGGAGAAGTTTCAAGGAGAATTTGAGCAGCGCTTTTTAGTTTATTCATGATTTACTGCATGGTATGGCGTTCCCCTTTTCAGCCTGGGACAAGCCTTACTCAGAAAAAGAAGTGTCTTGTGCAATATATTACCTCTTCCCATCTAAATACAGCAGTAAAAACAAGATAATCCGATCTGTGACAATTTAATTATCACCCTCCTAAGGCGTCTGCCCCATCCTGACCCTGTTAGGGAGCCCATGGTGTGCTAAAACCCCATGACTTGGCCAAGACCTGCGAGGAAGCCAGCAGCAAAATATCTCTGCAAGGCAGCAGCCTCGGGGAGACCGCATCCTTTTTCTGTACATCATATGTTTAAATGGGGGGGGATCAAAAAATTGAACCTYAGGCCAGGAATTCAACTAACTTAAGTACAAAAAGAATCTTTGCAGCACCCTGGCACTGGCCCGTGGGAAACGCATTGAGGGTGGACCCGTGCATCAGGACCCGAGGAATCCCTTTTTTTCTCCCATCAGGGATGCCAGAGCACTTCGAGGTGCAACAACTTGCAGATAGCAGGAAGGGTGCGTTTGACAGCAAGGAGGGGGCAGGGGGACTCCTCCGGCAACATAAGTCAGTTCAGATGGTGCTGGCTCACAGGTCCCTTCCTTTAAATTGATTAATAATGACACATTTAAATGGATAACATAAATTAATTTCTGAATTGCACCATTAGTAAGTAATTAATTTCTTTGCTCTGTGAAACTAAGATATCACTGTTATCTAAATCTATAAAGAGAAGAAATGCTGAACGAGGACTCCATTAATGTAAAAATTGATTTTTCCATTTACCCTCTTCTGAGGGGTTTTTTTTCTCCCCCTCCCTCCAATGCGTTTATTTTTCAAGTGGCTGGGGGTGGGGAGAGTAACCTAATTTATACTTCCAGTGGTAATCAAAAGATCATGCATGCTCATTTCGACCAAATGATGTCATTATGAAGGCTGTTAAAGCCGGGGTTGCCTTGGAAACGCAAAATGCTGATAGTCGAGGTTGGACATCTGAGTTCTCTGTAGGCACAGTAATGAGGAAATGGTGTGGCCCTGCCAGACCTGGCCTGACTGGTCACGCTGGGAAGATCACCCCAAGTTACTCAGATAGTCTCTTTAGCACTTATTGGGCTACCATTTTTCCTATTCCTCCCACCACCTGCCATAATCTATTACTTTTATGGAGCCAGGAGCGGAGAACTCGCTCGGTTCAAAGGCGAGCAGAAATGAGGAGGCGTGGGGTAGGACCTGCTTGTCCCAGCGGGAAGGACACGCCAGCTAAAGGCTGCGTGCTGCTTACCACCAGCTGGCTCGCTTCTGCATTTCAACCCAAAAAGACATACCTGGTGGCTCTGCCACCCTCTTGGTGCAGCCCGGGATGGAGATCTACTGGGGACTCAGGGCGTCTCTGCCAACCAGAGCCAGGATCCAGTTGTAGCCAAGGTGTTAGAGCCTCCTTTCCAACCGAGGGACTCGGTAAACGGTCTGGGACATGTTCAGCCTTGGTGCAGGAGATCCCGACCATGCGTTTAGCATCCTGTCACCTGCTCCGGAGGGGAAGGTGCAGCCCAGGAGAGGGAAGCTTTATTTTGGGTGCCTCGGAGCAAGGGGTTTCCTTGCAAAGATTAGCAACCTCACTCTGGCTGGACAAAACAAGACATATCTGTCCCCTCTTATAGCCCTGAATCCTTCACGTGAGAATACTTTGACGGAGATTTCTTTTAAAAACAATTCCAGAAACAGAACTGACTTTCTATCTACTACTTAAAGAGAAAAAAAAAAAAAGACTTAATTTTTTCCACACAGTGCATATTTCCAGGGCCATTCTGCCGAGATGGCTTTAGGCAGCTGTCCCCACTGCTGTTGTTTGCATGGGGCGGACAATGAGAAATGGTTGACACCGGTTAGGCGGCAGGCTTTGAGCAGCCCAGGACTTTGGTCCACCAACAGAAAAGGATGCAGACTGATGCTATGGTTTTGGGACAACTCCCTGGGTCTCTTTAGCCAGTTCTGCTCTTCCCAGTTCAAGGCACTGGGAGAGAAAGCTTAGGACTAAACTGGAGATTCATTAGTACCACTGATGCAAAGAGCCACAGCTGCCTCCCTCTGCCGAGAAAGCCCCATCCCTCCCACTGGGGTCCTTCAGCTGTGCCAAGCCATGAATTTCACAGTTCCTTTTCAGCTCTTTTTTACCTACCCTGTCCCAAGAACAATGCAATGTCATCTCTGATCACATCACGCTGAGCTGAAAGCCAACTTTAAGGTATGCCTCGGAGAGAAGGGGGCACAGCCTGAACCACATCTTCAAATGTAGGCRCCGTATCCACCGCTCTAAAGAAGAGAACAGAGAGAGTTGAATTATTTACAGCGAGTATCTTTTTTTCCCCCCCCTCCTCTTGTTAAAGAGCACAAAACAAAACACGCATACAAACAAGTCAATGGGATGAAACATTTACTATCTGTGCAAGGAGTGTTAAATGAACTCATTTCAGCTTCTCCATTAATATCCGGATGTCCCCTAGTCACTGCCAGGTTTTTTTCACTTTGGTGAGTAGGTAATGACATTAATACCACCACGTGATCTTCTTTCTCTTCCCTTATTGAGTCACCTTCCCCTTACACACAGGAGTTTCTTTTAAGGTTCATCAATTGAAATTGTTTGAATGCACCGAAAAAAATAATAAAAAGAACATTTCATAACATTGGCAGAAGCATTTCAGGCATGAGCACTTTGAATATTTATTCGCCCTTTGTGTGAGCAGTCTCAGCAAGAAAAAGTCGGCGTGAATAAAAGGAATTGCAAATACCAGCGAAGTAGCTYGGTAGTTTTCATTCACGAGAATATTTGCACAGGCTCCTAGGAGAATTATCAGGCAAGGTAATACAAAATCCCTTATAGCGTCAAAGTTTTGGATGCTCCGTAATCCTCCTTGTCCAATGAAAAATATCTTTTCCTGAGAGCTGAGGGCCTAAGCTGTTTTTTTTTTTTTTTTCCTGGCTTGGGAAGCCTGGAGAAGGATTGGAAAAGCTTGGAGAATTGTTATCTTTGCCCCGTTTCTGTTTTATAGTGCCTGGTATTTCCTCTGCCTCTCCTCTCCCATCCACTCTCTCTCCCTTGAGCCGAAATGGAGAGAACAAGCTAAGCTTCCTTCAGAAGTCCAAAAAAAAAAAAAAGCCGGGGGAGGGGGGGGAAGAGATGGCCAAGCAGCCAACACTGCTGGAGCCGCGGGAAGGTGGGGGACTCACAGGGAAAAACCGGTCAAGGAGCAAGTCACAGCAGAACTTTGTACCACAGGTCTGGATTAGACAAGATCCCATCTTGGATCGAAATGAGAATGAATTGCTAAGGAGCAGAGCCAAAACATCCTTCTGCCTGGGAAAAACAAAGCAGGATCCACTGAGTTTTCGGGGCTCAGCAATAAAAGCACCGGGGCCAATTTACTCATAATTAGCCTTTATGGGCAAAAAAATCCTACAGAATTTCATTCTTGCCATAGAATTTTATAGGGTGGTTCAGAAACTTATAGAAAGGCTATTGTTTTCCATTATCTTGCACAGGTTTTTAGAGCATTTCTCTAGAACCCTGTTGGTTTCAGTCCTGTTAAATTCAATAACTTCCCTAAGGGAGTGCTTTAAGTGTCAGGCTTGATTCAGTTATATAAAGGGATAAGGGAATAATCGTTAAGACAGTGCACGGGGATGGGAGAAGTGGTTTTGTGTGGCACCAGTCTTATTTAAGAACAGTCTGAATTTATAGATGAGGCTGATGAGAAAGTTGGAAGCAACTAACGTAAGTGTAAAAGACAAAAGCCAGGCAGTGCTTTTAGAGAGGGCTGTGATTAACCGGGATACCACAGAGACATGAGGATGGTTTCAGAAGAGTATTTTAAGTGTTTTTAGATGTGCGTCTTGGTTTCATCAAGATGATGTCCCATGTACTCTTCTTGCTATTCATAATGTAAGCTATGGGCACTGGAGTTTATATAAGAGCCTGTATTGCTTGCTTTGCAATTAACACATCCTGCAATTAGCAATCCAAAACACTGAAGTCTTTAATATTTCTTCTTACTGCTAATACAGAATATTTTATTTCTAACATACTGTTGTCCTTGCACCTTAATTTATTATGACAGTGTGAACCATGACTAATCCTTCTGAGTGCTGAGCACAGGCACAGACCAAAAACCCAAATCAGCACCTCTCCTTCCAACTACACACCTAGCATCCTCTCCAGAAAGAGGGGAGGTGGACAAACGTGGCCTTCAGGAGACAAGGAGTGTGAAGCAGTGTGAATACCTCCATCCAAGACCTGCTCTGATCAGGAGGCATCTGCAATTTGAAGAGGAGAGAGGGTGTGAGGTTGGTTTTACAAGGTGTTCCAGCAGGGGAGAGGCAGTTCCCAACAGCCAGGTTTCTAAGGGCACATGTGAACTTAATGATGCTCTGATAGACTTTCCACCTAGCCTGTGCATCTCAAATGTCAAAAAAAAAACCCCAAGCAGATCATAGAATCATAGAATCATTAAGGTTGGAAAAGACCTCTAAGATCATCGAGTCCAACCGTCAACCCAATACCACCATGGCCACTAAACCATGTCCCTAAGCGCCTCATCTACACATCTTTTAAATACCTCCAGGGATGGTGACTCCACCACTTCTCTGGGCAGCCTGGTCCAATGTTTAACCATGCTTTCAGTAAAGAAATTTTTCCTAATGTCCAACCTAAACCTCCCCTGGCGCAATTTGAGGCCATTTCCTCTCGTCCTATCACTTGTTACTTGGGAGAGAAGAGACCGACCCCCACCTCGCTGCAACCTCCTTTCAGGTAGTTGTAGAGCACGATAAGGTCTCCCCTGAGCCTCCTCTTCTCCAGACTGAACAGTCCCAGTTCCCTCAGCYGYTCYTCRKMAGACTTGCTCTCCAGACCCTTCACCAGCTTTGTTGCCCTCCTCTGGACACGCTCCAGCACCTCAATGTCCTTCTTGTAGTGAGGGGCCCAAAACTGAACACAGTATTCGAGGCGCAGCCTCACCAG
>JAYKAV010002877.1:1063527-1116179 GCA_035582835.1 Phoebastria nigripes | reverse complement strand
AGACATTGCTGTGAAAAGTCACCACAGGAGAGCAGTTTTTTTTTTTTTTTTTTTTTTTTTTTTTAAGATTTTTGTAAAGAAAGTAATAATGGGAAGCCCTGCCTGTGGCACAGATGTATTAGCTGAATACAGCTCTGCTCAGGCTGTTTAAGCACTGCGATGGGTGACAAATAGCTATTAACACTGAGCTCCCTGTCACTGGAGGAATGAAGACTATGGAGATCAAACAACCTTTAGGTGGGAACAAAATGCATTATTTATCACCAATTAATCTTTTTTTCTCCTTGTTCACTAGGGAGCCCAAGCTGTAGGACTGGGGCGGGAGGCAGCACTGCCTCGCTGAAGACCAAGGGGACCTATCAAGCACCTTTGGTGAACCTTGCACCGATCCAACCCTTTGCGATATCAAATATCAACGGGAAATAAATAGGTTGCGGAACAAACCTATAGGTTGTGGTACAAAATAAAGGCACAAGAGGCTGCAAGTGTCCCAGTCCTGTTTTCAAGGCTCATAGAGCCACTCCAGCAAGGCCAGGCGGGCATGGCCCTACATTGCAGTCAAAGCTGGACCACAGCATCCTCAGAGGAGGAGGAAGAAGGGAAGATGCCCACTGCCACATCCCTCAGGCAGCGGTCCAAGCACCGAGGGCTCTGCCTCTTCCCAGCTCCTATGGAGTTTTGCCCAGGGTGGATGAAGGGTGCAGAAAGTTGTCCCTCAAGAGAAACCCAACGATATCTACTCTGGCATCTACCAGCTGGCCAGATAGCCAACTCCACTGAATCACAGAGCGAGCAGCTCTCTCTGGGAATATCTCCTGGACAGGACATGGAAAAGGGCCAGTGTGGTTACCCTACCTCACATTCACGTCTTTCTTTCTGAGCACCGGGAGCACGGCTGGAGAACATGAGAGCTGCGCAGCACAACGGTGGGATCCAACCGTTAGCGGCTGCGGCAGCTACCCTCCAGTCAATCTCACAGCATGTGCGATGCAAAGATAGAGATGAAGTTTTGCCCCCTCACCTTCTCCGGGTGCAGCCGAGCTCTACACAGTGCCTACACCGAGCCCGAGGCCTTTCGCATTATTCGCTGTGAGATCAGACAGAGAACAGAGACGGAGTGTAGATGGCAGAGCGCGAACAGCAGCAAAGGAGGAGCAGGGGGTTAGCAAAAATGGACAGTAAGGGTCTTGGCCAAACAAAATGACCAACAAACCCACTTGCATACCGAGGGCAAGTGATCCATGTTCACACCTCATCTGAAAAAACTACCCAGGATATTTGATATAGCAAAAACATCGCTCCTTACCCGCCCATCCATGGGAAAGCATGGGAAGTGGCAGCAGAGCCCAGGAGCTGTTGCAATGCCCCTATTATACTAATGATGTTTTCTGCCCAAACCATCCTAGGTGTGGCTCCTCATTGCAAAAGAGCGGTGGCCAGGAGAATCGCCCCGATCCCTTCGGGCTTGGACCCATTCCTTGCACCACAACTCCCATGAGAAGTACCCAGGATTCTCTTGCAGGGGACCACCAAGTGATGCTGAGAAACGTAAGCAAGAGCCTGCGCTCATTCCAATCGCTTGACAAGGTCTTGCAAGATCCATGTTTGCATTAAAAAGAAATTAAAAGGTTTTCCACTCCACTAGCTTGCCCAAAGCCTGCATACTAAATAGTAAACGCCACCTATGAGGTTCAATAAAATCTTCATAAAAAAAGCTAGCAGTCATTGAATACATCATGAACAATGACATTGGGGAGGCATTGTTCTTCTTCTGCCTGATGGACCATGCTGAAACACCTGTTTCTTATCATGAAACCGTTAATAACTGTCACCACTGAAATCAGTGCTGAAAATGTGTCATTAAATCAAGTTATTCCAACCACCACCAAATTGAGAAAATAAAAAAAACAGCAAGGAGGAATAGAGGCAAAACTAGATCTTAGATAAACCCAGATAAATGTCAAAAACATACTTGTCTATGTGTCCACTGAAAAACCACTTGCCACAGGGGAGGGAAAAAAACACCACCAAACAAAGCCAGTCTACATATTAGATGGCTCCTGCCTCACAGACATCTTCTAGCTGACATGAAAGACACAGCTGGATAACTATAGGCAATTTTAACTGATTAACTACAGACATTGACCCTTTCAATTAATTCACCAAGGATTTGTTTCATCCCAATCATCTCCTAAAGCTACAGCCTCCCCACAGAGCCGACAGAAAACCACTTTCTGGTCCTGCCTTTCTCCTACACCAGCTGCAAAGGGGTGTAAAGGGCTGGTTACTCAGGGGTGTTTAAGGTAATCCTGACTCAGACAGGAATGATAGAAAGGATGTTTTGTACTTGTGAGGGTGGACATTTGCAGAACACAATCCTTTAGGGGCTGTAGGGTCTTTATCTTCTCAAAGAAACCTAGAGTGATGCACAAGTTAAATCCCCTAATTTTGCAGAATTCAGACATGGAAATGGATATGAGTTTTGCAGTGCTGGACCATCTTCTGTAACAAAACCTCTTGCTGACATTCATCGTCCTGCTCACTGGCTATATCAACCTGATTTCCTCCCATAACTGTTGAAAGCCTTAGATCACTTTTCTATAGCAAAACTGGTTATTTCTCCCCAAAATCGTGACCAGTCTCAGTGTTTCCTCTTTCCCTTCAAGACCCTGGTCTGGCCTTGTTTTGGTCCCATTTTGGGCCATTTCTGTCCAGTGAGACCCAGCTGCCACCTTGTAAATTAAATACACCCGTCCGGCTTTTGTTGTCTTCTCCACTGGCAAAGTAGGCCCAGATATGAAGGCTGCTCGTCCATGGTGGTCTACTGCCCTAATTAGCTGCCTTCTTCCCCTTACCGAGGACCGACCCTCTTGTAGCACCGATGGAGTACTCCGCTTTGTGTAAAGAAGCATCGACTGGAGGCAGCAACTCCATCCCCTAAATTTTTGGCACAAGGCTACGCAGTCCTTTTAGTGAAGCCCTGGATTTTGAGGTGGGCAGAGCAGGAGCTGACACTGGCCCCATGCGCAAGGAGTCACGAGAGCTCGCTGAAATGATTTGAGCGCAGTCCTGTCCAAAAGAGTCAATTACACTGACATTTTCTTTCAAAAAGAAAAATTAAGTGGAAAACTCCTGGCTAGAGCGACTCTTCGCCCTCAGCCTGGGAATCCAACAGCGCCAGCCTGAAAGCTTCACCCTCCTCGTCCTGCACAGAGAGGCTGGATCGAGTCTCCTTATTTCTGTTTTCCTGAAACGCCCGAGTTTATTTTCCCCTGCTGCCCCTTGATTCACAGCTATATCACCTGGAAGAATTTAAAAAGGATCTGCACTTCTCCAGTGGTGCAAATGCACTCGACAAAAAGATGCACCTGAGATGACCTTGAAACAATCCGAAATGAATCTCTCCAACCCAAGCCGCTGCGGAGGGGAAGCATTTCTTGTGCGGGCGCGCACACCRAGCTGTTGCCGGGGCTTTGGAAAGCGGGATACGGATGGCATCCTTTATCTTCCTCTGCAAACTCCCTGACAGCCTGAGAAAGGATGGTTCAAAGGAGCAAAACAAAACACTCACCTGCATGACAGAGTAGTTAGCTTAATCCCCCAAAGGCAAATCCCGTTAGCATGTAAAACTAGGAGTGATAATTGTAACCAGTTTTCAACCTTTACTGTAGTGGAAATAATCACTTCAGCAGCGCTGCCTTGCTTCCCGGAGACTTCTTTCTCCGAAGGTTACCTTAAACTGATCTAACAAGGGGGAGCGGGAGGGAAGGAGGGTATAAGATTAAAGAAGAGAGAATATTTAAGACTGGGGCGGGAGGATGCGATTCAGGCAGCTACAGGTCGCTCAGGCTGGTCTGAGCGGCATCTCTGCTTGGGAAACAACTCAAAGGCAAAAAAACGAAGAAAACGGGTAAAACGCAAACTGGATTTCACGCAGATGGATTCTGCCAAGTGAACCTGGTAAATATTTTTTTTCTGGGAGATAACGGCTATTTTTTTTTTTGTAGACAAAAGCCAATCTTTGTCTTTTGTGAGAGAGCTTGACCATCTGGACTTCAGAAAAACATCTGATATTGTGCCACATGGGCAAATGATTAGTTAAACTGTAGGAGGAGAACATTACAATAAGAATTATGAATCAAAGAAAAGCTTTGCCTAAAAAAAAAAAAATAAGATTACAATAGATAATAGCAAAAAAGGAGGCAGTCTAGAGGGATTTTGCTGAGCAGACTGTTCAGTCACCACTCGCATTCAGCRCTTCCTTAACGACCGGGGACCAACACTCATCGAACACACTGCTTAGGAGGCGAAACAACCCAAAACAATGAGTTTTGGCTTCATTCAGAAGGAAACAATGACTTTGAGAACGAGACCGACGGACATGGAATGACGTTCAACAGTACAAAATCCAAGGCCAGGTTTAAAAGACCAGTGGCAAGGACTTCCAGTGTTGGATGGAAACTTCGTGGAGATGACAAACGAGGAGACCCACCTGGGTGGTTTAGCTGTCCTACAACAGATCAGGGGCCACTGACACAATGCGATTATAAAAAGGCATCTACAACTCAAAGTATTTCCAAGAGAGAGAGAGAAAAACCTATTAACTGCTAATGAAGAACATCTCTGAGAGATCATATCCTGAGGACTGTGCTGAGGTTGGAGAGAGCGGATATAAACCACTCATCAGCACATTTAGGTTGGCTAATTGCTATTCGCTATCATACGAGCCGGGGCCTGAGACAGCCTCCATGGGAACAGCGGGAGCAAAACACCCRCCTGCCATTGAGATAGCTCTCGATAAAGTTTATAAAAGAGGGCATGGTGAGTGGTTGCTTTTAATAGCAAGCAACTGGAGACAGCGAGCCATGAGATCCTTCCAGCCCCACGTTCCTCTTACACCAGTAATTACCGGGAGGGCAACGACACTCCCCAGCTGGCCCCGTGCCCATCATCATCTACATGCTCACCAGATCCCTGCAACGTGACATGGGGACACGGAGAGCCTCTAGCACGATTAAGCTTGTAATTAGTTTCTGGTGGCACACCCGGTTCGTGGGCACCTTYATTGCCCACTTCACCAGAAGCAGGTGAGTCCCCTTGCAGCTTGAAGAGGCACTTCTCATCCCACGGCAGGGCTTCTCCGAGAGCCCGACATGCTTTCCACAAACGTCATTTAAGGGCTTCTGGGCTTTGCCTTTTACAGATGTTCGGAAATAATCCCCCTGGGTTTTTTCCCAGGTCCAAAACAGATTAATTTAAGGCTTGCTCGTTCAGGGAGTGCTGGTCCTTATTGCAGCTGAGCCAGCCAAATTTAGTCTGGAGTTAAGTACCTCTCACTCACTCTAGGAAGACTTTACAAGAATACAGATATCAATAGCTATCTCAAAAACCAAAACGCCGAGAAACAGATGCAATACGAGCTGGTCTTAGGTCCTGCCAGCACGGGAGGTCATGCAACACAGCATCTCCAAACCCACGTCCTCACCAGCCCTCTCCAAACGCAACGATCGTCTTCGGAGGAACCCAAAACCGCAGTTTCTCCTTCCTCAGGCAGCCCTACGTACAAGGTCTTTGGAGAGCAGTAAGGGATGAAGTGAAGGGATTTCAGCAGAAATTAAACTGAATTTACTCCGGTGAATTTTCACGACAAGATACTTTGGGCAAACATTATTAAGCCTCCCTAGATAATGTAATTAGAAGTTCTGCCCCTTTTATCTAAAGTTTGCACACACAAAAAAATCCATCACTGCATTAAGTGGTAAAAAGGGCTTTTCCTTCTTTTTTTCTCTTCTTAATGAAGTGGGGGKTTTTTAAAGCTTTTTTTAAGCAGGTGAACATTTCACGAGGAATCCTGGGCTCGTTCTGAGTACATTTGGATCTCTCCCAAGTAAATCAGGAGCCAGGTTCAGGTTTTACCTCAAAATATGTGACAATAAGCCTCAAAATGCAGGTGGCTATTCGAGGGAGGAGAAGACAGCAGCAAAGGCCTCTTCAAGGAGAATTACTCAGGTTTACCCAGCAACTTCTGTGTTTACAGGCAAAACCCACTCCCTGTGAGTAAGGATAGTCAGAAATTGAGACAAAATGGTTTTCAGTCAGAGAATGTCAACTTGCCAAACCTAAGATCTCACAGGGAGGGGGAAGAAAGGCCATTTCAAATGACAAATTTATTTACCCAGGCCAGAGATTTTTCAGTGTCATCGTGGAGTTGTCAGTGGTTAAAAAAATAAAAACCCCAAAAAAAGGAAGAAAGAAGAAAATAAGAAGAAAAGAGCTTCACAAAGCACGAATAACCTGGTATGTTGGGTACTGGCCAGGGATGCAGATGGCTCGGATTCAAGCTTTTCAAAGCAGGGATTTGTACCTCTCTGTCTCCAACATTCCCAGCGAGGCCCCAGCCATAAACCAATGCTGGAGTTTCACACTCATCTTCTGGTTTAAAAAAAAAAAAAAAAAAAATTAAAAAGTGTCTTGGTTTTATCGTGATGTAGGAAAAAGAGCGTCTTTCGTAATCTCAGGAAGGGTTGTGGGATGAAAAAGAAGCAGGTCCCTTCCCTCCCTGTTTTTGATTACAGCTTATTAGCATCATTGTTTGATTTAAGATTTCCCATAAAAATTCCAGTCCCGGCAAACACCCCAACCGAAAAAGTAAGCAAGCATTAATAGGAGCTGTTTCTCATTAAGACCAGTTTCCTAAGAAACAGGAGCTCCTGTGTGTGCGTGCACATCCATCCATCCCAGTCAAGTCACCGTTTAATAACTTCCATGCAGTTTTGACATAGGGTAGAAATCACAAACTATTACGATTCTGCAAGCTTAATGAAAACCAATGGCTGGACAAAGGAGACAGCGATAGCCCCATGAAGGACAGCCTGCTCAACCTCACTGTTAGCCATCAGAGAACCCCCACCAAGGAAAGTCATGGGAGATTACGCTCTGCACCTTCCCCTGCCAGCAGCAGCACTTGGCCCTTAAAAAAATAATAAATTACTGTCAATAACAACCTGGACTAAGAGGCCGGGGGAAAGAAAAGAGGCTTTTCAGTGGAGCTTGTCCTTCTCCTGAGAACGGCCGTTCCTCGCAGCCGGCCCCCGCTGCCGGCAGGGTTGAGGGCTTTGCCACCGTCAGCTCCAAGCAGATGGCGTGGACACGCCTGAGCTGGAGAAATCTTTTGTAATAAAATGCCTCTCCCAGAAATTAACTTTAATTAAGGCATAAGCGCTTAATATCTGTATTTGAGATATTAAGCCTTCAGCGGAGAGACCGTTCCCAGCCTCTCGTCTCACATCTTCCCCAGCATCTCCTTCTGCCCCTGGTAGGGGTGCTGCGACCCAGCGTCATCCCCTCCTTTGGGGAGGTGGCCCCGGCTGCTAATTTGCAGGAAAACATGCAGGAACTTCACATCTTGGAGCTCTCTATCCCTCCCGGTAAATTTGACAAGGGGTTCAAAACTTGTGAAGAGGAGGCTGGTGGGAGGAAAAGCACTGACAGACAGTACAATCGGATAAGCTTCTTTTCCTCAGGAAACCAGGCTAAAAATAATACCCTGCAATTTGACAGCCTCAGCCCAGGAGAGCCGCCAGCGTGCTAGTGAGGATGCAGGAGCAGAGCCCGRCTGGGCGCTGGCTCCGGGCTCCCGCAGCACCGAGCGGGCTCGAGTAAGGCACAGGGATAGCACCCACAAGTCGAAAGCGCGCCCTCGGCCAGCGATGGCACCCACTGCCACCCGCCGTGGCCACCCCAGACACCAAGGTCCACCAAACCCAGAATTTTGCAAGCAAAAGGGCTCCTGAGAGATCCCCCGGCTACGTACCCACAGCTTGCATGGTTTCACCGTGCTGCTGCTGCATTAGTCTAAAAATAAAAAAGTCATTTTACTGCCCAAAACAAGAGGGAAATCTTGCCATCACAGACACAATTCACTCTCCACATCCCGCTCCGGTGATGGAGGAGAAAACCCTTTGGTAGTAATTGCTATGCAAGGCGGGGGGGGAAGAGATTCTGATAGCTTTTATTATCAGGGTATCCAGACGTAAAACGAATGCCTGCAATATTTATACATGTCATCACTTATTATAAGTAGCCTGATTTGTCAAACGGAGACAAGATTCAAAGATGTCAATTAGGAGGAGACGGAAGGCGAGGCGGGGGAGAAACGGTACGCGGGATTTATCAGCGCTGCAGATGCTGCTTCCCAAATGTCAGACATAAAACCGTGAGTGGCTTTGACCAGYGAAGGCATGGCCAGAAACCCGAAACGAGGCGGTGAGGGTGAAGGCAAGGCAAAGGCTGTGGCTGGGTCCCGCGTTGGGGTCAGTCCTCTGCTCCCGGGGTGGGTGCAGGCRCTGGCTGGCAGCCCGCAGAGCCTGGGGAGCAGGAGGAGAGGGAAGGTTTCCTTTGACTGCCCTCTAATGCCAGGTAGAGGAAAAAGTGATGGGTGCTGGAGGACATCACAAGGGCCTGCCGGGAGAAAGGCAGCAGGACTTGGGAGCAATCCCCACGAGGAGGTGAGAGATGCTGCCGTAAACCTGATRGATGGAGCCCAAGAACAGACCAAGGAATGAATTGCCTCTCTGGAGAAACCAGCACCACTGCACTGTACGCCCTTACAGGGTATTTTAGGCCATGGTTAATGACAGGGATCCTCCTTTTTTTCTTTGGAAATCGTTAGCCCTGCAGAGAAGCAACGGACAAAAGTCTTGCTGAAGGCTGGGGTAGTAGAAGCTTCACCCACACTTGTGATCGCCTTGGCCAGGCAAACTCTCCTCTGCGTAGCCAAGGCTTGCCAGCAGCAAGAAGACCAAGGCTGAAGTGTGTCCGTTTAAAAGCTAGCAAGCCCTGGCCTCCAAAAACCCCCTAGAGATTCACTGCCAGCCTTAAAACCTACCTCCTGTAATACCCATCGCTGGTGGCACCAGGCAGGAGAAAGTCCCTGACGGAGCAGGGCAATGGAGAGTGACAGCCCCACCATCGAGGTCACAGCTTTGGGGAGATTTATACCCAACGTTTTGGTGAACTTTGAGCAAAGCTCCCCAGATGTTTGCACCTCTGGATTTTTGGAGCCGAGCCCCACTTCTTCCCCTCGCCAGCAATAGGTGGCAGCAATGAACTGAGCTGGCCATGCTCTGCAGGGCCACTGCGCCTTGCACCCCGGCACCCGGGTCCTTCCCTTAAAACCATGGCTGCTTCTTCTGGGCAGATGAAATCAACCTCTGCACCTCTGCTGGTGGCCAGAGGCTGGAACCACAGAGGACGTGGGTGAGAGAGGAACTAGGGTGTCCTCCCGCTATGGGGCTAAGTGGCCCCACGTGTACCATTATAGCAGCATCACCAGAGCAGGGATGAGGGATGGGGGGAGAGAAAGAGAGGAGACCTCCCTGGAGTCTCATCCTCCAGCCTGACAAAGCAGAATCACCCCAAAGCGCCTCGGCCGACAGCAACATTGAAGATAAATCAGGTAGAAACGTCTAGTTGAAGATCCCTTAGAGATGCAATTACGTGTGATGTTGTTTGCTCATCAAGGCAAAGGAAAGACACTGCAAGAAACACCTGCAAACAGCGAGAGCTTGCTCCTCAGCCCAAAAATTAGCAAGGAATGAAATAACTGAGGTGTATTTTGTCACTGAAAATGGTCACCCAGTCAAGGCTTTGTTCCAGTCATCCTCTCACAGGCTAAGGACAGGCAACACCCGGAAATGCCAATACCCGACATGATTTTTGAATCAATGTTAAAAAAATATATCCTGTGGCAAAGAGGAAGCCAGAACGTGGGACAGCCTCAGAGTCCGCCTCCCCCCAGGAAGCGATGTCGCATCTCAGGCAGAAAACATCCAGCAAGTTTCAAGACTCCTAAGGATGTCACCCTGCACCAAAGTCACCACGAGGAGTCCTACAGGAGAAGGAGCAAACCCCTAAGCAAAGCCAAGGGAGATGCCGACACTGGGATTCGTCTTGCTTAACTTAATAACTGYAGACACCTACATCTGAGCTACTCATTCTGCACGCCTGTCTCTGTAATGAAGAGAAATAGGCACTTTTAGGATACAAATCGATTTTAGGCATCCGCGTTAGCGGATAAAACCTGAGCTGAAAGCACTTGCACCRGGGAAGTCACAGCCATCGACATCCAAGCTGTCCGGGGAGCAAATCCCTCCCAGCCGCAAGATGGGGGACAGCAGAAGGAACCGGCCCGAGAGCAAGACGCGTCTTTGCAAGACAAGAGCTGATGTCTGGAGACAGCCGTGGCTGACGGGCGAGCAATGCCGAGTGGGGTCATCCTCTCCTCCATCGGAGATGGAGCGCCCAGCCTTCCACCTCTGGGGACCGGCCAGGAGGGAAGAGGGATGACAGACACATTAGCACCTTCTTCTTGTTGACAGCTTGTTTTCACCCAAGCTTTCTCGTCCTCCGCTAATTATTTCCTTTTGATTTGGAGACTTCAGAAGAAAAAATGTGGCGGTGGCCTTCGGCTACCTGCCTTGGGGCTGAAGGGGGAGAAAAACAGCCCTGAATGACAGAGGACTCGGAGAAGGGGGAGGCTCGCTCTTGTCCTTGCATCAAGAAAGCAGGAGTTTCTCTTTAGAGGCATTTGGTGCACATAAAAACTAGAGGCCAGACCCGAGAGCTACAGTACGTTGCACTGAGACATGGGGCTGACTCGGGGAGACCAGAAAGGGTTGAGGTCCTACAGCAAGGAGCACCAACCAGGTACCCAAGCTGGGCCAAGGAGGACAACATCTAGAGGCATCCAAAAAACAGCACAAGGATATGCAGGGTAATCTAAGGACTATATTTTCAAACCTAGAGGGCCACTCTACCCGCTCAGGCCCCACAGCAGGTACGAAGCATAAATCTCTGCAATGCTTCTTCAAATCAATCCATGGGAAGAGACTCGCTAAACGGCAGAAGGTCAGCGAGGATGATTCAGACCAGTGGTTTGGAGAATTCTTGTTTTGACTGATAACCAAAGATCAGAAAGAAAAAGGGCACACACTCACGGGAGAGGGAGGAGATGGTCTCCACCGGGAAGGGAAACAGCCTGCACGCAACCACAGCCTCTGCGGGATGTAAAATGCTTTCACCGCACCATCCCAGAGCTGCCACCGGCATCCCTCGCAGTGATGCTTGGTCCTGCAGCCCTCCCAGCTCGTAGCTTTGGGGTACCGCAAGCAAGGAGCCACGAAGATCCTTCCCACCCACCCCCAAACCATCACAGCACACACACGAGGAGGTGAGAAAGCACCCGAGGGAAACGACAGCAGCCCAAAGGCCCTTCCAGCACCTTCCTCGTGGGATGTAAGCCGGGTTTGCAAGGCCCYTTCGCTCTGCACCCTCCCAGCCAGCGGAGCCGGAGTGGCCCGAGCCAGCAACGTGCTCGCAGCACGCGGGGACCAACGTGGGGCCGGCCAGGCATTTGCATGCAGAAATCCTCCGCCCGCTTGGAGCTTTTTCAAGCCCATACGTTTGCATTAAATGGTCTGTTAGAGATTTGCCGGTACTTTTCAAGCTCTGACAGCCCTGTTTTTATTTCAATTGCCTTTAAGCCACTTCATGGAATTTTCATATATAAATATGGAAATATGCAAAAGCCCTCAGATTTATAGGATCCGACACTGCGGTTTAAATGAATCCCCGATGATCTTGTCTCCTGCTCGTGCCCCCTCCCGCAGCACCCCTTCCTCGGGGCTCCGGCGCACCCGCTCCGTGCAGAGCAATAACCCTTCCCAGGCAGGTCAGGAGCTGTATCCGCGCTCCCCTCTGCCTCCCAGCCTGCCAATCTCCCATCATTTACATTAGCAGGGCCGCTGCTTTGCTGCTCCGCTCGTGCAAACGGGGGTYGTGCTGCACAGCAGCGGTTTGGTTTTGAGCCGGGCAGGGCAAGGCAGCCCTGGGGATGCAACCACAGTAGCAGGCAGCRGAGAATCCACACCGCGCGGCTGTGGGAAAAGCCTCAGTCAGACCCTGCGCGGCTTCAGAGGAGCCGGTCCCAAGGCAGAAATATCTCTTGGACATGCAGCTCCCAAAGGGAAAAACTCCTCACCCTACAGTTCCCATCACAGGAAAGCCCTGCCATCGCTTTGGGGTTAAATCAGAAACAAAAACCTCCTTCTCGCACCATATTTTCCCTTTCTGTCCATCTCCGCCGGAGCATCAGGAGGGAAGAGCTAACTCAGACACAGGTCCCACAGCTGCGATGGGAGCCGCGGGCAAGCAGAGGTTTCTCTCCCCTCTGAGAGCGGGATGGGAAAATGCATCGTGCCCCCGAGGAGGCAGGCGCTCGGCACGGGGGGTGGCTCCCGGTGAYGTTTTCAGACTAAAATCCCTGCAAGGCCTGCTTAGAAAAATGCCTTTCCTCTTTTTCAAATCACTCCTGAGCGGCTGAGCGCAACAAAAACCAACCCTGAGCTCACAACGGCAGAAAACTACCCTGACACCTCAATCCCCCCTGGCAGGGGCACGACCAGGGGCTCATCCAAACTGCACGGCCACTGCCAACCCATGCATGCTTAAAAAGAATTAAAAAAAWAWATATATCTATATAAATCAAGATTAAAGTAATAGTAGCCTATATGAGGCTGATGCTTACCCTGGTTTAAATCACCGAAAGTCAATTAGAAAAGGAAGAAGTAATACACATTCGACTAGCAGAGGGTTAAAGAAAGTCAAATCAGCAACCTGGAGAAAATTGCTAGTTCAGTATGTGCAACAAGAGCCAGTTAAAATAATCTTCCGGCAGCCATATATTTTTCTATGGGTGCCCCATATTCTCCCTGAATACTAACTTGCTTAATCGGCTCGCTGCAGTCCGGGAGGTGGTTCCTTCGCGGCTGAGAAAGCAGCTGGAAAATGGCTGTGGCATCCCGTCGACCTCCACCTCTCACACTTGTTTTGAGCCAGAAATTGGAAGTCTGGCTTTGCAACAGAGCTTAGTTTGTAAGCTGTGAGGACACACAAGAAAGAAAGCCCAGAAGAGATGGGGCTGTTTTACTAAGCCCAAGCAATACCGCCTTTGTTTAACAAACTGGGTAGCTGAAAACACAAAACACCTTTAACGAGGAGAAGGCAGCACCACCTACTCAGGGAGTCTAGCATTTCTCCTGGACTATTTCAGCCCCCCCCCTCCTTTTGGCCTATTTTCTGCATCAAGAGAATTTCAATTTCCCTCCAAAAGCAACTTGATACAGATCATGAGAAGGAAAAAAAAAAAAAAAAAATGGGGAAAAAAAGTGTTGGTGCAGCTTTTCCTGAAGAAGATGCCTATAAACAGCTGTACTGGAGCATGTAATTCTTTCAGATAAAGGGTGTTTGTTATTTTCTAAGAGACTTTAAATTTAAACCCCTAAGTTTGGTGTTAGGCCTACACTCAGTTATCAGATTGACACGTCCTGATTAACCAAGGAGAATTAACCTCTCAGAGCGCAGAAAGAGTTGATTATTTAAAATAAATCAAAGATTCTTTTCCAGCTCAGATCACACGGACGGTCGGTTATTTTTAAGTCGATCCGTGCAAATACATTTTTGGCTGCACGTGCCCTGGCATCCGCGGGCTTGCTAAGCTGCTCCACCAACAACTCCATGCGATCCCCGGGCTTTCCTGCAGCCGGGGCAGCCGCCTTTAGCCGGAGCCTTTCCCCTTGCCAGGATTTACTGGGGGGAGATTGAGGAAGAGCAAATCACCTCGTCCTGGCTCACCGGCTTGCAGCAAGGTGTGCCCGAGCCTCCGCCACGAGCTCCGGCCACGTCTCCTTCGCTCCTTTCTCAACCCCTTCCGCCGTCTCCCACTTCATCCCTCGGCATGAATCACACCGCTATCAACTCGTGACACCATTAGCTTTTGCTGTCACCAGAGCTGACAATTCAAAAGGCCCTCAAGAGCCGCCTTGCAGAGGCACAATAAATGAGATCTCTTCATTAACACCTCCCTTAACTAAATAAATTAATTTTATGCAGCTGATATGTCGCGTCTTCACAGTTCGAGGGTGTCTGAGTAGCTGAAAACGAAACGTCCCTCTCCTCTGAGCCAGCGGAAAGACTTTTTCCTTGACAGTATTTCTAGAAACAAACCCGGCTCCGAGGTGGCTGCGGGTGCGTGAGAGGCAGCGAAGGGAGGGAGGGAGTTGCAGGAGAAACCCCTCACCCGGACCGGTGCAAAGAAAGATGTGGGACGTACACGCTTGCATCCTTAGGCGGCTGCAGAGGCAAGGCAACCCACCTCCTTTTCTTCCCCGGAGCAAAACCACCTGCAGCTATGCCAAAGCATGGAGAAAACGTCAGGGTGCTTCACCTCTCGAGTGAAGGCTCGTGAACCCCGTCTTGCAGTGAGGGCTATAAAACCTAGATCATAAAGATTAAAAAAAAAAAAAAAAAAAAAAAAAAAAAAAAAAAAAAAAAAAAAAACACACAAAAAAAAAGGGACTTTGGCACACGAGAGTTAGGATTTCAGCCCTTGACCTATTGGCATCTGATAGACAAAGCAGATCCCACGCCCCCAGCTAAATGCAAACAGCTGCCTACCTAAATATAAGTGTGGAAAATGGCTACACACCGAGAGCTCACATCCAGCCTGCAGCTACTGACGGATCGCTCAGCCAAAACGCTAAGTGCGGCATACCTTAGATTTTATACGTACAGACGCCCTCCCCTCCAAATTCATCTAACTTTCTTTTCAGGGCAGACGGCATACACACGTGCACGCTCTCTCCAAAACACCTCTCAAAGGATAGCCTTTTCTTTCAGCTTTTTCCGCACACCCCCCCTCCTTTAACCCAACAAGCAGGGTCCTCACTGGGAAGGAAGGAGACCTGGGCTCCAGTCAGCATGCCCACAACTTGTTTTCTATAAAGCAGCCACTGGTAACATGATAAAAGCCTCCTCTATGGCCTTTGATGGCTGGGGGGAAAAAAAAAGAAAAAAAAAAAAACACCAAACAAAAAAAACCACTACTGAAAGCTTACCACTAAAAAAGACATTCTCCTCTGGGTCTGAATCACCAGCGCAGCTTTCGGTCCTTGAAGAAATGCGATAATCCAAAGGAACAGACTCAAGGCCAAAATCAGATTGTATTATCCAGGTTATCAACAGGGTGCCCTGCAGAGATGCAGCCAAGAATTATTTCCTCCTCCCTCTCTTTCGCCTGGTGGAGCACGACAGAGAGAAAGACTCTTCTCTCTTCTTCTTTTTTTTTTTTTTTTTTTTTAAGGAAATTAATTAGATTTTTAAAGAGGCTTGGATTTAAAATCAATTTCCCAATTAAAAAGCGTAAGGTTTATAGTTGGTGCAGGATTTAAGCTGGGTCTGTTTGTTTGCGTTACGGGATCGATGCACAAACCCCAAGTGCCACGGTTGTCACTATTTTGACAAGAACTTTTTAAGTCACCTTTGGGGGAACTGTTTTCCTGCTCAAAACCAGTTTAAAGCAGAGACGGCGAAAAAGACCGTGCTGCTGCCAAGTAAAACAGCACCAGGCAGCTAATACTGAAAGGTATTATAAAGCAACGTCCACCTTCTTCGCAGGAGCAAGGAAAACAGTCTCCAACAAATCAGAGACTGGCGTCGGTGGATTCTCTGGTGTGTACTAAGGGGCTGGTCGACGCCGAATTTCCCCCCCAAGGAACCCACCAACAGCACCTCCTCTTTGCCCAGCTCCCTCCGCTCACCTCTGAAGGAATTGGTTCAAGGCTAGACGCTCTTATCTCCTCCAAACAGAGCTTGACCTCTGCCATATTTGCAGCGAGTCCCGTTACTTTGGGGTGATTCAGAGCTAGAAGCTGATTATTACAAGCCAGGAAGAAGTATTCTGGCTTCTTCAGCGTTTACAGCTTTTATCACAGAAAAAATCCACCTGCGCTAGCTATAAAAATAGATAAGGTCTCCCAGCAAAGCCTGATCTGCTCAAGATCCCATGCCACTAACCAGTCCCTGTATGTTCTGGGAATCCCCCGCCAGAGAGCAGGAGCTCTGGGAAAAGCTGTAAGGTTTTCCTCCAATTCAATCTGGCCTGTGATCCTGGCTTAGAGGAGCTCTAGAGACGACCTTAATGCTGACAGCACAGCACATTGCTGTGTTGAACAGGGTCACGCATCAAGTTGGATCAATGCTTCCATCATCTTGGCACCGCGGTGCACGCCAGCAGCCACGCAYGTACACTCGCAGCAAAGCAATTCTTTACAGCAAGACCAAGCGATGGCAAGGGGGAGAAGGAAGAAAAGCAGGTTAAAAAAAATTTTATAGGCCTTTTCGTGTACCAGTGGAGTTACCTTCACAGCCAGAGCACAGGAAGCTCGTTCATGGTGGGGTTTTCGCTTGCTTCCAGGCTCCAGGGAGATTTTGTCCCCTGCCACTGCAACGTAATGTAAATGGTAGATGTTGGTCAGCGAGGCCAACGGTATTCAACAGTATGACATTCATTCGAGCACATTACTGCAGTACATGAGATTTACTGTTATAAGATGATGCTGATTGCTTCCTCTGGAAAGGGGCTGGGCATTGGGGAACTGCCTGCTTGGATCAAACACCGGCGTGGAGGTACCTGAGCCGTTGAGAGGGAGGTGTCGGGAATGGAAAGGAGACATTTGAAGAGCAGCAAGGTGAAGACACGAGATGAAGAACAGTCGTACAGGAAAGCTGGGAGATGGACAAGGACCAAAGACAACTCGGAGGAAGGAAAGGGATTGGAGTGAGTAGCAACAAGCAGTGCTGAGGGAGCTGCAGGAGCCCGAGGGCAAGGAGATGTTGGAAAGCCATCACAATGAAGTAAGGTTGTTGGAGGAGGGAGTGCCAGGGGTTGGCATCCGAACGAAATGAGACCGCACACAGCCAGCCTCAAAGTCTTTTAGGGTTTCTCAGAGCCCTGGCACCACCAGAGAGGATTTGATGAGCTGAAAAAAAACCTCACCTCGTATTTAAAAAAGTGTCTATCTCCTACAGCCAGAGGGAAGGGAAGAGGAGGGGGAAAAAGCATAAACACCCCATACAAATTGCAAGGGAAGGAAGGGATCAGGAGACATGCAACAGAACCCCAAGCTTGAATCACATCTATTGATGGAAATGAAATGAGTTTGCCTGTAATTGTCTCCTTCCCACACGTATATCCAGCCCATCCTTTGGTCTTTCTCACTCAAAGAGCCCTTAATTCTAGTTGACCCATTCCACCAAAGCTTGAGAAGACAACAGGGCTCCCCAGGATACACAGTTCCTACCAGATTTCACGAAAATCTACATCTACACCAGCAAAGACATCCAGACCAGTGCAGGCCTGGACAAGGACATCAGCAAAGCTGTGATACTGTGCAAGGGTATCTAGAGGCGGTCAGATGGACCAGAGGAGTGTAGTACAAGAAAGGCAGGAGCACGGAGAAAATCAGGGTTTTTTATTTATGTCTTTCCCCCCTCGCTACTCCTGCTGCTCACAGCACAGCTAGCTTTCTTCCTCCTGCCTCTCTCGAGGAAAGTCATCCCTCCTTTTCTCATCTTCTTGAGTGAAGGGCTTGGCTTGGTCCCACCTAAATCCCAGGGCCAGAAGCTGCAATAAACCCAACTGCCAGCACCCAGCCCAGCTTTTTGATCGAGATGTCCCTTCAAACACAGGGGGAAGATCCTCCAGCTGCTGAAGAAGGAACAGTTTCTGGTTTGAAATGTCTACAAAGTTACTGCTTCCACAGGAGAGGGAGATATTAATTAAAGTTCATTTTTCAGTGGAAAAATCCCCAGAATAACCCGGAGTCCCGAGGGGAAACAAGCCGAAGGACAAAGTGGCGTGAGACTGCTGGAGGGGACGAGAGCTTGGGCAGCAGCGCTGCCATCCCTGCCGTTTGGATGCCCTGAGATGACATTATCACTTTTATCCTCATCTCTCCTTTCCAATTCCCAGAGAATTAAGTGAAAGAAGAAGTTTTTAGAGGGGCAGGCAAGCACAAGTGCACTTCAACAGTACTACCAGCACACCGCCCATTGCCTGTAATCACTGTTGCAGCTAAAAGCAGCAGCGATAACCTCAAGAGAAGCACGCTGCAACCTTAGCTCAGGCAAGACCACTGGACACGCCAAGGTCTGGGCCCCCAACCCTATTGATGTGGTGCCGCTTGCCCCCTCCACCCTGGATGAAACGTATCCCCTTCATTTGAGGATTTACAAGACAGAGCATAAACCCATTTGCTGCCCCACTGCCCCCCTCTTTCTCTTTCCCTATAGCTCTTCTTAGGTCTCAGCCTTACTGGCTGCTTGAGGACTATGTTTAGAAGCTCACAAATTCCTTTTTTTTTTTTTTTTTTTAAATAGTTTTTGAAACCTGATTTTTGGTTCCCTGCTGTCTTCATGGACACACCTCAGCTAAAAACGCAGTTTCAATGACATATCATTCATCCAAGGCCTGAGAGGGAGCAAAGAAATTGTTCACTCCTTCCACAAACAAGCACAGGAAAGTGAATATTCCCTCCCATTCCTGCTGTTTCATTAAACTAATTTTATGCATGAGATGAGATTGCATCTTTCCTAAAAATAATAATAATAATGAAWACATTTTTCTCCAGTGACAGCATCAGTGATGGGGTTTTGCTTTACCACAAAGTAGACATTTCAAGAGAGCGCATCTAGAAGCCGCCTGGTTAGAAATGCACCGTGAACAGCCGGAATTAGCATCCGAAGGAATTTATGGGACTTTCTGGGTTATTCTGGAGCAGAAAGGTTAAGGAACCCCACCACGTGGAAGACATACGCAAACCTGTTTCCAAAGCAGTGCCCTCCTGAGGGCAAATCAATTCCCGTAGGATCCACCCACGCAACTGGATTGAATGAGCAAACTAAGACCCACCGAAGCAGAGATTCACAGGTACTTACTTCGTTAAAGCATAATCCTTTAAGTCCAAAACGTGACTCTGAACAGGGATGCCAGATAGCACCCTCCTGAAAAAAAGCAATATCCAAAGTGAGTAGGGGATCTCCAATCCCCCCATCACCTGCAGAGAGCTCAAGGACAACTCCACCTGGTCCTCTTCCCGAGCCCCCAACCCCAGTTAAAACAAAGAAGGTGAGATGGGAAGGTAAATAAATAAATCAAGTCCTTGCAGAAACGCCAAGAAATGCAGAAGTAGCTTTGGGGGGGGGGGAGAGAGCACATTGCAAGGAGATATCTCAGGAGAGAGCCTGACTGCACAATGCAAGGAGGACGGGGGGGGGGGGAGCTTTTAGCACCTGTTTGCTTGCACTTATAAATAAGAAAAGAGGCAACTGCAGTTAGAGAGGACAGTAGACACCCATCTCCCCTTGAATCCTGGTTGCTGTCCCCTCTGTGAACTCCACACTTCATCAGGGCTGCAGCCAGGAAAGCTGCAGCTGCGAGAGGAGGGGAAAGGCAAGGGGAATCACATCCCGCTTCCTCACGAAGGCGGGCACCGAGGCGGTGCAGCCGTAGTCACACGTGCAAACAAGTTTCCCAGAAAGAAAAGCTGAGAAACATGTATCACCTATAATTAGAGRGCAAGAGTCATAAATACAACAGCTGAATTAAAAGCAGAGGTTAAGTCCAGAGCAGAAAAGCAGAGCTTGAGCACAGTCAAATCCAAGTCCCCAGCTGCAGCATCTGACCAGCCCTTGAACCTGGTTCGCATTGCCACGGCGCTCAGCATTTCCAGCCAAAGGACTTCACACACCCAAGGAGGTGACAAGGGCTTAGCTGACAGAGTAACCCTAAGCACGCAGCCCCCCACGCCAGCGAGACATAGGAAGAGCCCCTTTTCCACGAACAGGGATGGAGACACCTCCCCCCATCATTAGTTTCCAGGGCTGAGTATGTTTAGCATGGATGATAAAGCATAGTCATTTCAGAGAGCTGTTACAAGCAAGGTTACGGACACCGCTATCGCTGATTAAAGAACTGAACGCGCTTTACTAAGGTAGGGCACCTTGCTATTTGCAACCCAGCACACAAGGTCACAGAGCACGGGTCCCAAAATAAAACAGCTATTTAACACAGGAGGGTGTCCAGACCACCTCCTCCGCCTGCCACAGGGCAGCCTGAGCACCCAAGGCTTTTTATTAGGTGGTTATGACCCGCAACCGCACCGGAGCGAGCCCGCAGCTATAACCTCCAGACCTCACCACCAAAGAAGCCCAGCTGAATCAGCGAGGTCCACGTCAGCTTGCGCATCCTCCTTGGAGCCCTGCGTCACTTAGTTTTACATCGCCTAGCAGAAAGGCCAGCGAAGAGAACGGTGTCCTGAATGATAACAAGCAACAAATAAAGACGTGGAGAGGGAGAAAAGCAGCAAAGCAATTTGCAAGCTCAGTTCTCCGGTCACGCAATGGACAGAAGACCATTGCAGCACACGCAGCAAGCTCTTGGGTTTTCCTCTCCTGTGGGGCACTCCAGAAATTCAGGCTTGTCCCATAGGAGAAAGTTAAGGGTGTTTGTACCCATCATCAGTTCACAGATAAGGAGAGGGAGGGCTGTGCTTTAGACTACAGATACTCCGGACACCAGCTCCTCGCTCCCACTCGAGGGCGAGGAAAGCAACAGAGATAGAAAACTTCAGTACCTCTGATGTGAAGTTACATCCGTAGCCTTTACTCATCCAGAGACTCAAGCAAAGCTGTGCCAAAGATCTGACACCGTGCCTGCAAAAGGCAATAAACGCAACCAGTGCTGGAAGAGCTGACTTGCCTGTCAATGCCTGGTTTTATAGCATAAGGGGAAAACCGCCTCTGACAGCCTAGCAAGCGTGGCAGTGAAGCCGTGGAGCAACGCCAAGGTACCGTGACCTCCAAGTTCTATTCGGGAGACCAGCAGACTCCTGTCCTTGCCCAGCGGGATGGGGGAGCAGCCRACCGCAGGCAGCAACAGTCCCGACTAGAGTCAGCCTCCTGGCTAATTCTGCTAACACATGGAGAGAAGACACACCATCAGCTCTTCCCCGGTTATTTTTAGTACCTGATGACTCTCCTGGAAGCACGCCACAGCGGCGGGTCACAGGGATGACCGCAGAAGGGACAAGCGTGGCCCCTCTACCAGGACCGCACCAGCAGCAATAGATGCCAGCCCAGGTTTGAAGGGGTCGCCGATAAACACGTGAGCGTACCGAGCACGAGCTGCAGCTGCTCTTCCTCCATCCTCCTCCTCTCTTTCCCTTTTCAACCTGCAGAGCAGCAGCCGCCGCCAGCCCCGGGGCTCCCTGCCGCCCGCTCTGTCCCYGCACAGCCCCGGAGGGGATGCAGGGCTGGCAGCGCTGGCACGGAGAGACCGGTTCATCTCAAGACCACGCACAAGAGTCAGTAGTTATTACCAAAGAGGGAGACAGGGCATTGCCCCTGAAATAGGATAAAGGCAACAGCAAAAAGCCTCATAGGTCTGGTCCCAGGGTGTGAACCGGCAGCTGCATTGCAGCACCTGCAAGCAAACTGCACCCACCAGCCAGGGCGACCGCTTCCCACAGCCCTGACCAACACATAAGTTGTCTTGGCATCTCCTAGACTGCTGCTGGCCATCAGGAGAAGGAGCTCAACACTTCAGTAGGGATTAGGCTGAAAATTAGTGATGTTTTCCTTTACGCTACCAGATAGATGCACCAGAGAGGCATGAAGGAAGGCAGCTCAGCTGAGAGCTCCAGCAAAGAATTCAGCCTGGTTTTCCACCTCATATTCCCCCCAAAACATCCTTTAGGATGGCATCTCAGAAACAATGCATTAGGGCAACGGCAGTGGGAGGAGGAGATGAGAATCAGACCGGCCATATTGCCTTTGGGTTTGAGTTGCCGAAGAATTATCCATTTACTCTCCGCCTGCACGCAGGGGGCTGCAAGCAGAAACGCTCCCGTGCATTGCGCAGCAGGGGTCGGCTGGTAAAATCTTAACGTTGAGGCACCCTGACTGAGCAGAGCCAAGGTAACGCTAAACAAGTAAAGAGAAGGCACGAGAATTTCAATATTCTTTTTGCTACTTTAGGACCCAAATCAACAAAGGCGGGAATTGAGAAAAAACAGGATACGCGGCACTCTGAAGTCATTCTACAGATGCACGAGGCAAGGGGCTTAATTTGGGGGGGCACACAAGACACAGCCCTACTGCCTCATACTTGGCATATAAGGTTTGACCTGGTTGGGATCAGAATACGTACGAGTCCGACAACGATAAAGCTGCCTGGTGGCCATATCCTATGGGTCCATACCAAAAAAATGGGGTAGCAAGGAGTTTGAAGGAGCAGGCAGAAGTTTTGCAAATTAAATTCTTACCCAATTCACCCCCTTTAAGGTCTTGTGCCATCAAAGAGAAGTTTGACCGGTCCCACCCCAGCGCTGTCCCCACGGCATCACTCACCCCACCGCTGGGATTTGTCCCGGGTAGCRTCCCGCAGCTCGGGAGCTCACAGCCCCAATCCTTCCCTGATACTGCCAGGGAAGATGGGACCCAAACCAAGCCTTCTCCAAGGCTGGGGGAAGGCAGCTCATGTGGCCCCACAGTCCTTCCTTAGTGACCCATCCACGAGGTTCGGGCACTCAGTTGCCCCTCAGCATGGAGGGAAGCCCAGCAAAGCCTGGTACGCAGAGGCTTCCCACTCTGCTGAGACAGTCCATGTTTTTGTCCTTCCGTAAATGATTTATTCAACTTTACCTGCAGCCCAATTATACGTCGAAGCATTAAGGGAATAAAAAACCTTGATGTGTGCAAACTGTTGCTTTACTAAATTAGTTTGGTTGGTGTACTGTTCAGGATAATTTTTTTAATGCATTCTGATCAGATATCTTTCCTATTTTGCTTTATGAAAAAAGAATTGATAAGAATGAATCTAAAACCTGCAATAATGACAAGGAAGGGGAATAAAGTTTTACAAAAGATGGGCATTAACGGGGTTAGAAACGCATGCTTTTGAGATGCGAGGCAGTAGGTTAGGAAATGAGGTGAAGCAACACAGTGAAGGGGTTTTATTTTGGCTGCCTAAGAACGTCCACGTGCCCCCTCCCCAACTTCCCCATGTGATTAAGATTGATAACGATAACTAAATATATAATTGAAATGAAGGCAGCGTAAAGTTCAAACAGATGCACTTGCCAGTCCTTTGCAAGAGCTGCGTGCATGCAGAATAGAAGCGTTAGCGCAAAGCTTTGCTCCCTCATCAAGAGGAATTGTTTGAATATCTGATGTAGCACGCGTGCGGCTAAGGCTAGTTAAGCGCTGACACTGGCAGAATATGAATGAAGGCAGGCGTTTTTAAAGGCCTTAGAGGAATTAGGTGCCCAACACACACACAGGCAGGCATTTAATTCCCCTGAAAACCCAGTATTTCAACTACCTTGCTGAAAAGATTTCTTTAGACAATCCAGAAAGCTTACATAATACCCTACAATTTTTTTTTTTTTTTTTTTTTTTTTTTTCTTTTTTTTCTCTCCTTAGGGACACTTGGGATTTAACATTATGATTCGGTTGCAGGAGTAATTTGGTCTTACGCTTCTCCTCGCAAGGCCTCCAGCCTTTTGGGAAGTTTCAGAGTGCATTTCCTAGTTATTATAGTAATAAATGAAGAAAGGCTCCAGCCTAGTATAATGGGTACAACCCGCAAGCAAAGAAATCCCTTTTCTTCCTCACACCCACTCGCATCCATCCACTGCCCGTATTTTTAGCAAAAAGGCAACTTAAATGTATAAGCTTCATTGCTGCACCTAAAACAAACAGAAACGTCCAATTCTCACGAGCCAAGAGCATCCCCGACGCCATCCTGGAAACATCCCCRTAGACAAGGTGAACTCAGCGACCTCACTGACTGCCCACATCCCCTTCRCAACAGTTTGAGGGAAACACGAGCAAAGGCACACAAAAAGCCGATTAGGGTGTTACAAAGCATCTCTCGTTTCCCGGTCCTGGAAAGAGCTGTGCAAACGGGCTATCTCCCAGAGCTCAGATTGGAAACTATTGCCATCAGCCTCCCGAGGCTGCTCAGCATCCCCAGCTCCCAGGCGTGCAAATGGGAGTACTTTGGATTTCCAAAAAGCCCTTCTCCGTCAGTGGGACAAGTTATTTTCAAGGCCATATCGTGCAAGGGCTGGGAATAGGCGCCGATCACCATTTCGTGCCTATTTAAACCAAGCAGGAAATAGCAGAGTCCCCCTCCAGGGAGTCTCTTACCTGCGTGGGGTTCGGCAGAGCCACCTTGGCTGGAGGACACCATCTGTCCCCTGTCTGGCCTCCTCCTCCACGCAAGAAGGACAAATAGACGAAGAGGGATCGGGCACAGAGATAAAAAAAATAATAATTAAAAAGCACCAAGAATAGTGCAGGCTCCTGACCACGCAGGAAAGTTATTACTATTAGAAGAAAGCCACCTGCATCAGAAGGGAGTGAAGCCAGCAACCGAGATACAGATCAGGGGACAGGGAGGAGGGTGGGACGTGATGAGAATTGGCATAAATATGAGGCCGAGGCAGAAATCATAGGGAAATAAGGAAAGGAGAAGGAGCGTTGGGCTACACGGCATCCCTGGTTCATCAGATCCGGCCCTCCTGCAAGCTCCCRCTAAAAGCAGGAAGGGTTTTATCCCCCCTATTCCCACGGGGAGGCTGGTCCAGAGTCTGATTGCTCTCTAATTGTCAGAAACGATCTTCCAATTTTCAGGCTGAATTTATTCTGGGCCAGTTTACGTACATTTGTTCTTGTGCCAACACTGTCCTCGGGCATAAATAGTTCTCCTTCGCTGATGCTCTCCCCTCCCCGTCTTCCGCCAATGTATTTATAGGCAGCTATCTTCCTCAGCTTTCATTTTGCTAATTTAATTAAGTCAGGCTTTCCTCGCCTTCCCTCCGAACACATGAGCTTCATTTCTTTTATCGTGTTAGCAGCCCCTTCCCAGCCCCGGTTCTTCAGTCCAGCTCCGGTGTCCCTTCGAGAAAAACACGAGCCATACAATCGCCAGCGGTGAGCTCTCCTAGAAAACAGATGCTTGTGAGCCGAGTGCCTAATTGCAAACTAACAGAGACAGGCTCGTCTTTTATCCCGTCAGCTATTTTGAATCAGTTAAAGATCATAAATAGTGTTCTGGAGCACAAGCAGGTCCCCGTAGTGCTTTGTAATGTATTCAGTTTACATTTTGGCTGAGTTGTCTCACCGTAATCCTGAACCGTTGTTCTTCTTCCAATTACGCTACGCCACTCTGTGAAACCATGCAATGTCCGTCAGATTAAATATCATCCTATTCGGTGTTAGACACCAGCTCATATCGCAAAAGGAGAAAGCTATGTCCAGCGGAGTGGAGGACAACAAGAGGTTTCGTTCCTGCTTTTCTCGTGAAAAGAGAGAACTTGACAGCAGGCTGCACGGGATGTAAATATTGCCGTTTCGCTTCGCATTTGGGGAAGAAGTCAAATCCATGGACTTCGTAACAACTAAAGATTACGCAAAAGTGGCACAATGTGGCAACTACAAGAGCAAGATATATTTAGGTGATCAAGGCTAGGGAACTTGGATTCAAGTATTTTAAGAGAGGCAGCCAAGAAGCCATTTAGACTGTTTAATGCTCATTTTAGCAAGAGCCAGAATACCAGAAAAGCTTTCAAAAGATGGAAAAAGCTAACATCACATCAATATGCACACATAGGGTATGGTGAGCAAATCCACAGAGCTTTAACGAGACTAGAGACTTTATGCTATTTTGTTTAAAAATTTGATTAACAACGTTGAGAACGTTACATCTTTCGTACCACTAGTATTTCTCATTTTCTAACTAGACGGCGGTACTTAGCACGGCCTTCCTTCAATACGAGTGAAAGAGGGACAGATTAATAAATGCAGCCAACTGCTCGAGGACTCGCCCAGGGTACGGCTCAAACCTGGCTGTGAGGCAATCGCCATCCTAACTATTTCTGGGAGGTGGTTCGTTCCTGGATATGACATCTTAAGAAAAGCAGAAGCACAGAAACCCAGCATCTTGGCAGCTGGTATTAGGCTGACATTTAAAAAAAAGACTCTGTCGAAGAGCAACTCTGCTTTTCAATCTATCTAAAAAAAATGTTTGTTAGCCCAGCAAAAACTGTTTTCTGCCTTGTGTAAGCATGCTTTCCTCCTCTTCTCACCGATGACCTAGACCAGGCTCTCCGGCTCAACAGCAGCTTCGTTGTGCTCCATGCAGAATAACAAACTTCTCCCGCTCCATCTCAGGCACCTCTTGACAGCAACCAGTGCAAGCTGTCCTTCAGGTCACCAAAAGCAGAGGCAAAGGGGTACATCACTCTGTTTTGGTGGCCATTGACCCCGGGGAGGTGCCAGCACTCTACGAGTCAGGGCAGAGGAACACGATATTGCCCCCACGCGCCATCGCATCGCTGCCGAGTAAGGCGTTATTTTAATACTGTATGCCCCAATGGCTCGTTGCAGGACTGGGTACCATTTCGTGGGATGATTTTTGATCACCCGGCAAGCAAGACAGGCTCCCTCCAGCCAAAACGGAGGAGAAAAGGTGCAGCTGGAGACCAATTTGCTGTAGCGCAACTGCCAGAAATAGCAGAGAAAAATGGAAATATCCTCAAAGAATCCCTAGCCTTTCAATAAATAAGGAAAGCTGTTGTCAAGATGTAAAACAGGCAGGTGTTATTCGTAGGAGAGCAACTCGTAGTGGGGTGCGATAGGGCCAGAGGAACAGTTATCACCAGCCACTCTCTCCCATTTCTTTGCGGAAATCGCATTTGGTGCTGGCTCAAAGACACGAAAGCCACAAGCATTTCCAGCAGCATTAGAAACACAACCAACACATCAACCATTTGTCAGAATAACAAAACTAGCAGGAAAAGAGACGGGGAAATATGTTCTTTTCAAGCACCTCCAYGGAGGATTTGCAGAAATTGGGTGTTAAAAATAAAGCAAATGGCCAGCGTCCTCCAACGCAACTCACTTCATTTGTGATTTTACACTTCTGGGTTGCTGGGGCTTTTCTGAGCCAACAATTTCTGCTAAAAGAGAGAAGTGCCTGCTACAGAGGACTCAAGATGGTCTCGTAATGGGTTTTCTTTCAGCTAGAAACAAGCAGATCTAGCACGAATGCCTCCTAGCTAAAGGAAGATTATTAATACCAAGAGAGCAACCGCAAAGCATCCAACGCTGTTGAAATATTAGCTTTTATAATTGCAGCATTGCAATTCCCTACAACCTGCGCCCTTCTCCTGCAAGACGCTCGCGGGGAACCTAAGCTCAGGCTGTCCACCATGCCACAGGGGTGGCCAGGCTTCCCCCGGCCCCTCCAGCACTGCCGAGGAGGAGGCAGCTCTGGCAGAGATGGATGGTCAGCCCTGGGGCAGCGTGATTGATTTCCCTCGTTAGCCCAAGCARTTAAGTGGGACGGAAGGGTGGCCGCATAGCCAACGGCGGCCCAGAGATGGGGTGCGGAGAGAGCAGTTTGTCTCGCTCAAGTTCGACATGAGCAATATGTTCCCAAGCGTGACGGCAGGCAAGAGGAGGTGTAGAGGAGCAGAAAGCCCTTGCTGCTTCTAGCATGGAGCTTAACGCATTTATGGCAAGGGTTACGTGTTGCACCACAGCTAGGGAGCCAGGTAGGATGAGCCCTTCCTTAGAAGAATCAATTGGGGTTTATTGTTGTTCCTTCTACAATGAGCTTTCCCCTTTCCATATATGAAGCACAGGTGGAATTAAGGCTCAAACAGCTGATGCTGGCCAGGTGTGGTAGAGCAAAAGGACCTCTTGGTGATGAAGCAAGACATGCCTCCAAGTTGACCCTAACCACCCTGACTTAACACTTACACAGCCTGGCCCAAAGGAAGAAGTTCCCAGAAAAGTTTCTTTCTCAAGAGCTAAACTGAGCTGTGTAAGTTAGATCGATCCCTATTTTTCATTTCCGTGTTACTATCGCTCCAAAATAAAGCATTCCCTGAGAACTCAATGCCCGTAACGTTGAAACCAAATCTTAGGGTGAGGCTGCAAAGGGGAAGCGTAAGAAATCGCTAAAACCTTCTCCATTTCCCATGGAAAATTCTCCTCCAATCTCAGCTTTAAAGGTAGGTTAAAACTGGTTTGGCTTGGGGTTTGGTGGTTTAGGGGGAGGTTTTCTGGAAATCAAACAAAGGCACCAGCCATCATGCTGTGACACCCGCAGCATGATGAATGTGTGAAGCAATCACTAAACGTGGCTGCCATGGGCCACGATAGAAATGAAATATGGGAAATGGTAAATCAGCGTGGACAGGAGGAGGAGAGAGCACCGGAGGGGTACCAGCCCTGTTGCCTTCAAGGCAGCTCGCCCACCATRGCGGGGAGCCCCTCGCTCAGCGGGCATTAATGGATGCGGAGAGGGAAGACTGGCTTGATTTTTCATTGCTCCCTCCAAACCAGCTGCATCCCTCACTCCAAAAGCAAATAAACAGGAGCTCGGCTAAACACATCACTCCAACCCCGCTGAGCTCCTGCCGAGCCCTTGCCCTCCACTGACATCCCTGGATCCGGGAGGGGTGGCCGGAAAAACTTCGTGCCGGCTATTTTTTGACCTGGCATATGGCTACGCCAGGCTCAGCCCCTTGCTCCGAGGTGGGGAAGCGGGCATCTGCCTGTGCATATAATTGTGCATGTATATGGGTCAGCGCCGGCTCATGGGTCTGGTGGAGACACGTATGCATTTTTCTTGCATCCTTAGGCAAGCTGGAAAATGTCACTTACTCGCTAGGCAATCACTAAACATTTTTGCTGCCCTAAGTGACCACCTGCTCCGCGTATGCAGCTCTGCGGCTGTGGGAGCAGGCTGCAAGCACACGTCTGTAGAACTGAGAACAGCTTTCTCCTTTTTTTGTACATTTTGCTTGATTTTTAATTTTTTTTTTTTTTTTTTTTAAAGGCACACAGAGTGATTTAAAGCCCAAAACTGGGGCAAACATCCCTACCCCCATACTCATCCCCTTTCTCATCTGTGCCTCTGCAGTACCCTTCACCTCCCTTTTTATTTTAACCCTGTAAGGGAAACCCTGTCTGCTGCCTGGCTTCCTAACAGCAGCACCATAAAGCTTTTATTTGAAGCAGGGCCGATGCCCAAGCAAAGCCCACCGAGCAGAGAAATGCCTGCAGGGGCTGAGAAGCTGTTGCACATCTTGAAGGCAAAGTCCTGACCGAGGAGGTGGTGAGGGTTCCCTGTGTAGCCCATATCTGCATGCAGAAGGAGTCGCACGCATGCCAGAGGGACTGCTTTTTCTTAGTCCTGGCTCCTCCATCCTTGGGGGGGAACATGAGCATCTGGCACAGGAGTTAAGTTCACAGACAGGTGCCTGCTGCCGAATCCCATGCTAATTAAAATAAGTGGGTTTGGGGAGCAGGCTCACAGCACCATTTGGAGCAAGCACCCTACAAGCAAGCACAGCACCACGTTGCAGCGTGTCCCTCCTGCCCGGGGCGCGGAGGCAAGGAGAGAAAGATGAAAGGGATGAGTCTGAGTGGAGGAAAGGAGCAGGGAGACCGCGCAAAGCTGAAGCTCCCCAGGAAGGTAGAGGGCAGCTGAAGATGCTTCAAAAGGGACCGTGCTTTCTATCTCCTAGCAACAGATGCCAGCAAAAAGCCAAGGGAGATGGTCAGAAGATAGTCTCGGTTGAGGAAATGGGGGCTTTGCCGAGTCTCACCCCAATGGACACCCATCCCTCCCCTCCTTGGGCTCCTTACGGACACCAACACCACCGCCCTCGCCCCAACCAGGCTGCTTTTTGCCCCCAATGGCCCGGGTAGGAGGTTTGGGCGTTTTCAGCCCCGCTCAGAGCACCTCTCTTGCTCTCTCCCCTGTAGGAACCACCCAGCTTAACTCAGGGCAATAGGGCCACAACTGGGGCCACGGCCATGCAYGGGCAACCAAGCAGCTTGGTAGCTAAAAGAGGGACCCCAATACTACACATAGGATGGTGCTTAGCTGGGAGTGAGCTATCTGTACCTCAGGGTCTTCTGCTGCTCAGTATTTTGGGCTCCATCTGCTTCCCTGCAAGTATATTCATCTGCAAGTAGCAAACAGGGCAATATTTACAGACCCCAAAGCATCTGGTACTGATACATTTTAACCCATTAGCAAATGGCTGGAGGACACCACGCTCAGTGCTTTTAAAGACATATTGGGGGGGGGGGAACCTGCATCTACAGGAAAAACCGCCCTCCCCCCATTGCTGTATCAATTACAGAAGATGCATTAAAAGGTTTTAGCAATGATTTCTTGTCAATAACCTGGATCTTCAAGTCCCAGTGTCCTTATTCAAACTCTCCTGGGAGCAAGATGTCCCAGCAAAAATGGACACACCACAGATCCGACGGCAAAGGCAAAAGAAAGATAATAGGAAAGAGATATTGGGCAGAGAAAAAAAGATCAGACACAGCAATCTGTACGAACACAGACAGATCACGGGTTTAAAGGAAGGTGATTCTTCACTCTACGCCTATACAAATGATTTCCTTCCCTCTGCGGCTCCCTCCTCCCCTCTCCCTTGATGATTTGAAGGCTTTGGGAGCTGCAGTAAGTGTGACCGTTTTTCCGTGCGAGTCAGCCAAAGATTTAAGTAGGCAGGAGGAAAGCACTCTCTTTTTCCATCAGTGTTCAAAAAAAAAAAAGTTAAAAAAAAAAAAAAAGAAAAGAAAAAAGAAGAAAAACCAGGAAAGAGTCCAAGCTGGGAATCGTTAAAAGAAAACACAACTAAGAACATAAAAAACAGAGAGATGGAGTGGAAAAATACACTCAGGCGATCCTTCCAGCTCCGAGCCACCCTCCGACACTTTTCAGGTATGTAAGGTCTTAACGCAGAGATTAATCTGCAAGCTGCCGAGCCGGAGATGGGCAAGCTGGCCTGGGAGGAGCCTCCTTCACACCAGGCAAGATCTTCTGATAATCCCCAGTAGAGAGCTAAGGAGGAAAGTTGGCCAACGCGTTTGCTCAGTCCTTGGGCGATATAGAGGGGGGAGCGRAGGGCTGCTGCCGGTTATGATAAGGCTGCTCTATGAATGCTGATTATCAGCCTGGCCCCGGCTTGCTAATCCAGATCTCTAAGTCTATAACCCTTTGCCTGATCCCATAAAGCTTTCCTACGGGGGCCAGGGCTGTTTGAGGCAGGCACTCGTGTTACGGGTGTTTCGTGACACATCCAGGCACGCTTACTAGCCCGGTTTCCTAAGGAAACAGGGTACACACGGTCACAACATCCATCTGTCTGACCCTTCGCTAATCATTTCCAAACCTGTCGGTCCATTTTGACTACATCCAAAAAGAATAGAAGAGCCCCGCCCGCCCCCAAAAAATCACTGGGTACCACCATCATCATCCTCCCTGGTGAAAGCAGGCAGGGGGGACATTTTTCTGATTTAGAGGAAAAGCCAGCAATTGGGAATTTCTCCCTTGTTAAACTCCAGAGAAACCACACGGGAACTCCACAATGAGCCCAACCACAAGCAAAAAGCAGACTTTTTAGTCTTGCGGGTCATGGGATGGCTTATTTTCATTACATAAGGAAAATTCAATAGGGTGGAACAGAAGCAGCTATTCTTGATGCAATCAACACTCACCCTCAGACATGTGATGTTGCAGGAACGCATGTTTTCTGTCCTTCCCGTGCTCTGACGACATTCCCAGTTCACAGGAACAGACAGATTGTAGGATGAGGGCTTGGCTGATTTTTTTTTTTTTTTTTTTCTTCTTTCTTTTTTCTTCTCTCCTTTCTTTCCAAGACCTTCATCTTTCTTTGCCACCAAACATTGCCTGGAGCCCATCCAAAGCTTTCCAGGAGCACAGCTTCTTGAGCGTGCATGCCTTGCAGCTTTTCCATTCTTCTTGACGTTGTAAAACTGTCTTGTAAAAGCAAAATTAAAGGCTTGAGTGCTGGCCACAAAGCCCTTACCGTGGACATGTTTTCTGTTGTATGCAACTCCAAGACAGAGGTAGGGGGGTGGAAGGGGGAGAGAGCTTTATGCATTAAACTTCTTTATAAATCTATCGAAGGTATTTCATCACTTCCTGACATTCCTCTATAAAACCCACTCAGCTACGTTTACCAATTATAAAATTAGTTTTATGTGCAGGGTCCAGCTAATGGCACAGCTAAATCTAGGGAGCAGGAAGATTAGATGCTTCTCCCTTCCTCATGGTGGAATTTATTTTGCAGCATCCCGGCACAGGGAGCAGCATCCATCCTGGGGTGGAAGATTTTCCCTCCCAAGCCAAAGCTTTCAAAGGTCAAAAGAGATTTGATCATTAACTGGAGAGTTTTGGAGAAGCCACRTCTGTGGGGAGCAAATAGAGCTGGATGGCTCAGGGGAACACTTGTGGTCCACAAAGAGGAGGCATTTCTGGTAAATTAGGGAACGCAAAACTGCAGAACTTAAATCCCACGCAAGATAATCTACGCATACGGGATGGAGGGAGAGGGGTGCAATATTGAGAACTTTTCAAGAAAGAGGGACAGTTTTCATTACTCTCCTCATTTTTGTAAAACAGGTGTATGCCTCACTCTGTCCTTTCAGCAGAAGACGATGGTGGTGGTAACCAGCTAACTGTGTTCGAACATTACAGAGGTGCATTTCGCTATGCACCTAGGACGTAAGATACCTGGCAGCTGCATTACATGTACTTGGTACCCTGCCACGCTGTTCAGAGAAACATTGGGCAGCACCAAGCTAGTTCCCAGTGGTCTCCCATTTCTTGGCTACAGCCCGAGGCACTACCCAATACGGCTCTCTGGAAGAGCGCTAAAAGACCCATTACAGAGACAGGACCAGCATAAATATTAATTCAGCACAGCACAACTGCCAGGAAGGGAGGGGGTGATACACTTCAGCCCTTCCTGCACAGGGCCAGCACCTCTCCTGCCCAGCTCTGTGCTTCATCCCTGCTCACATCCCCTTCTCCCTGGCCTCGGTACCTCTCCGGACTCCCCAGGCATTGCATGGGGTGCAGAAAGAGGCTTGACGTTGTTTACCTGGTCCATGGGGATGCTGCCTGCTTCCCCATGGCAGCCCAGCGGTCCAGGCCTGCGAGGAGGGATCTTAYGGCAAAGCAAGGTCACCTCCCAATGCGTTTGGCCGCTTGCTAATCCTCGCGCTGCTGGGGATCAATGTTGCAGGGGAGGAGGGAAAAAACCCACAACAGTTCCCCCAATTAAGGCTGGAGAAAGAAACAAAACCTAATCAGCCTCGAGCACAGGCGACACGAAGGGAACAAGCTTCTTCAAGGCACGTTCTCAGCTTCAGTTCTTTGCTCCCTTTAAAAAAAAAAATAATTTCCCTCTGTAGTGTATTAATCACCACAAGTCAGCCTCGGCAAGAGTTATCCACGGAGCCATGCAGGGACTGCGAGGACACTGTGTTATTACAGGATTATTTACTTGTATAACCTTTACAGAAACAAGAGATAACTACATTAGAAAAAAAACTTGCTTGCACACAACAGCAGCGACCGCCTGATTCATTCCTGCACCCTCCCATTTGYGCACATGTGCCGGAAGAGCTGATGCTCCGGTTGCCACCGCGAGAGCCTCACAAAATAGCATTGCCACCTTGCAAGGGTGGCTTTGGAGGCAGCTGGATTTGCAGGGTTTGGGTTTTTTTTTTTTTTCTTTTTTAGGGGATTTGCCTTTCAGAGGACCAGGGGGTACCTGTCTCCCATCCCACGGGGCAGTGGCACTCAAGGGCTCGGGACCAGAGGCCGCTCAGGGTTGCCCTGTGCCCCAGGGATGTGCATGGTGGCACAAGACAAAGTGGCTTGTGCAGCAGGACCCTCGGAGCCTCCCCATTGCTCCCCTTGGGTTTTCCTCTCCAGCARGCATCAGCCACCAGCACAAAGCCTCCAAAGCAGTTCTCAGCCACAAGCTTTTCCATGGCTCAGGTCGTTGCACACCAAGAGCGAACCTGCAATAAACCGAGAGCCCTCCCTGAACAACCACCCCATGTGACCTGCAGCTCCAAGCACGATGCATCCCTTGAGCAAACAAATGAACAAGCTCTCATCTGCACCACCTTCTTCCTCTTCTCCCTGCCCCCTGATGCACAGCTGAGTTAGCTGCGTGTGTGGTATTTATTTCCCTGGTATTTATTTCTCTGCTGGCTGGCAGAGGGGATCCACACAGAGCAGCCTTCCCCGTGCTCCCCGGCAGGTTTTCACTTGAGAGTTATCAGAGATGGGGAGACCGTTTCCCTGCACCTGCCTGAGGCAGCTATTGCACCTCTCTGCATTTTGGGTGAGGCATTRCAAATTTCTAGCAAATTCACCAGCAACAATCATGCCGGCAACAGCTYCACCCCCCCCAGTCTGCCGGGTGCGGTCTGGAACCTCTTCAAAAATCAAATGGTACACGGGGAAAACAAAAGAGTTGCTTCCAGTCTCCGCTGCGATGAGCCAAATCTCAAAGCAAAAGTGCTCTTACATCCCTGATTTCCATTTGCCCCTGAACCTGTCTTGCACCCTCCAGAGCCGTCTCCCATTTCCGCAGGGCTCTGCGGGTGACATCCTGATCTACAGACGTATAAAGCAGTCTTTGTTTACAAGATAAGAGCCACAAAATGCAAATAAAAAGCCCCAAATAGCACAAGATCAAACAGGGTCYGTATCTACCCTTTCAAAGGCATCCAGGCTGCAAAGCTCGCTATGAGCAATGGGTTTGTTTGCAACATTAAATATGATACTAAAAGCATCTTCCATGCAAAACCAACATGCATATGGGTTTATGTTATAACTTTAATCTCTCCAGTAACAGGTCTTTAAACCTTATTTCAGGCTGGAAAAAATAATACTGAGTAACGAATCAAGGCCTTAAGAAGCTGATAAGCAGCAGGGAACCATTGCAGAGAGCGTACTCCTGATTTAATTAAAGTCTTAAACATACTCCAAGAAACAAAATCCATCCACCCATCAATATGATGAAAAGACTGCAAGTTCCCAGCCACCTCATGAATCTCCTGGTTGGGAAAGCGAGAAAAAATGCGGCCGTCTTTCACTTAATTCTTCAAACCAGCAATTTGCACGCAAGCACGAGCCGTTTCGCTGCTCCTGGGACACGCTAACGGGAGTTACACCTGCGCAGCGAGCAGGGAGGAGGCTTCAAAGCCTTCCTGCGGCAGGAGCGCAGAAAAGTCCAAGTCTCCGGCACCCATCCTGCAGCTCAGGCCACGTGTCACCTCCCCTCCCAGAGGCTCTTCCTCCAGCAGCCTCCGTGGCATCCAGTTTTTGGTGTCCCTTGCCGTGCCAGAAAGGATCCGTGCTGGCAGGAGTTATTTTAAGGTGCTGCTCTTCCCTTTGGCAGGCACAGCCAGAGTAGCTCTCCGGTATTAGGACACCCTGGGCACCGCTCGGATGTCTCCATCTTTCCCGTTTCTCATGGCTTGCACTGGTGGCTTATTCTGCCTTTTCAGAGCAGTGAAAATTCAAGTCGCTTCACGGACACATCCCGCACCCCAGCGGATGGTCACGGCATGGAGCATCTGTGCAGGCACCTGAGAGCCAGAGGGGATGGATGCCCGAGACGGGAGGTCTGCCCCAGCTGGACCTCACCCACGGGTCTGCAGGTACTCCAGCAGACCGCAGGTTTAAGTGGCCTCCATGAAGGAGCCTCTGAGCATTCCCAGTTCAGGGGGGAGAGATGGCCTGACTCACCCGAAAGGAGAGAAGCCAAAGGGGTTTAAGTACGTACTCATCATTAGGCATGCAAGCAACGTTTTCCCGAATCAGAGCTCGGGCAACCAAATGAAAAAAGCAAATATTTGCTGGAATGAAAATGTCAAATGCTTGGCAGCTTTCCTTTTGCCTTGTGTTTCTGTTCATGGCAGCTTCAACCAGTTAATAGCCATGTAATTCATGGATTTTTTTTTTTTTTTTTTTTTTTGTCAGGGAGGTGGGGGCAACTCAAGACAAAGTTTTGTTTATTTCTTCCTAAACAAAATTAAAAGCAAGGAGAAAATGGGAAAAAAAGGTTCACTGGGGGAGCGCCAAACTTTTTTTTTTTTTAAAGTTAGCATTAGCTTCATTGAGGCTCCAAACATCGCTTCAAAAAGTAAAAAGTCAAAGCATCTCATTTCAAAAACGCACAAAGAAGCGGTTTGATTTTTTAAAAATTGCTACTTTGTGTTGTCATTTTTTGTTGCATTCAACACAAATAATTTCAGCTGACCTGAAACCCTATTTTTCAACAAATGCATTTATGTACATTTAAAAAAAAGAAAAGGGAAGTCTAGTGCTTTAGCCTGTATTTGTGCAAAACCACTAATTTTTAGTTGTTGGCTTTCTGCTAGAGACAATCACACTGAACAAATGGCTGAGTAAATGATTCTTCTCACAGGTGTATCAAAAGGGCTGACAGAAAGAACAAAAAAATAAGACAGCGTATCAGAAAAGGAAAAATACAAAGTGCGTATAGATACAAACCACTAGAAATGTTTACAGAAACAGAGCACCAGCGTCAACACTCGAACGCTTGCGCTACCAACCCTCTTTTTGCATTTAGGTTTCTCACCTCACGGCATTGCATACGTGCTCCCTGTAATCCAAAAGCCTCAAATTAAGGAGCCTAATTTTATCTGGAAGAGCTTGGAGCGACCTCAAGAACAAGCTCTCTTCGCTCGGAGCCGGCGTTTTGAGTTTCTTTCTCGCCGAGAGGAGCATTAGTCCCCTGGGTAACCCATCTCGAAGGCCTGGGGGACAGCTGCTTCATTTCCTCATTAAATAATTCTGACTCATGAACACATCAGAAAACTTGCATTGTGGCCTTTGACAGTTTACCTCTATAAAGGCAAAGTTTGTCGAAGAAATCATTTTCTGCAAATCATTCACGCGGCATTAGTCATGTTTGTCCCTTCCTCCCAGCCTCGCAGAGACAGCTCCAGTAATTTGTATTATTTTCATTGCCTTCCCCTGTACCCTCATCTATCTTGACCGAGTGAACTTGCAACTTTATCTCATCTTCAGCGGCGGATCGAGACAGAACTGCTTGTCCTGGCCAAGAGGAATGGGTTTAAATACAATTTTTATCTTTAGACAACCTAAATGCTACTAATACCCCAGTCCGGGCTGGCTCTTGGCCTTCAGGGGGGCCTGACCAACAAGGAATAATGGACGTAAGGACGTGACTGGAAGGTCAAACCTTATTGATTATATTTAGCGCCGTTGCTTTTATTTGTATAACACTGACTGGCCTCTCCTTCCCTTCTGATTTTTTTTTTTTTAAACCAGCTAAACTACCTACGGGCATCTCTCATGCCCACACATCTCTTTAAGCCGCATGCAAAGCGGAGCGCCGAAAAAAGATGAATATGATAAAGATGCTCTTAAAGGYAAGCTTAAAGTTGCTCAACCTTGCACGCTTCTGGGCCCACGAGCACATACATTCCTGGGTTACATCCTGGCGTGAGAAACCAGTTTTTGAGGAACTTTTCCATGCCAGAGAGGAATGTCCTAAACACCTGATATTTCTTCCCCCACCTCCAAACCCCAGCATATTTCTAGAAGATCCGTACATTTATATCTGGCTGCTTAGCAGGGAAACGCTCTGAGCCATCTCCACTGTGTGTTTTCTTCTGATATAAGTATGAATTAAGGTTGTGGCCCAGTACGATCTTCCCAGGAAAAAGTGTAGCTTACATCGATGTGACCCATTAAAGGAATCTTAAATACCCACTGATGATTCACTATTGCAAGTTACTTTCCTTCCTGATGTAGAATTTATTCAATATATTGGAGCAAAAATAAGCCTCCAGGAAGGCATTGCCTGTGCATCACGTTAATAAAAAGGGACAACGCAAGGGATGGGCTTGACAAGTTGGAAGAGGAGTCTCCATTTACCCAACTCTGCTGGATGAATCAAAATGCTCCTCCTGAAGGGCATGTAGGCCAAAGGGAAAACTTTAATTAACAAAATTCAGAAGGAGCAAGGACATCCTTATCCCATGCAGCAACAGATCATGCTGTGTGAAATATGAGAAAACATGGATAAAATATTATGCCTGCCTGAAAATGCTCAGGAACCCAAGAAATCCAAGGGCTAACCTGTCTCCTGTTGTGTGTAGTAAATATAGCAGCCTGCATAGCACCGTATCTGGGAGCAGTGGGTAATCGCTTATGGGGTCGCCTACAGCGGCTATATGGGGTGACGTAGGTCAGAGGATACGCGGTTGCAGAAGGGACCGGTGCTCCCGCGCCCCAGCAGTGAAGGGACTTCCCAGACACAAGCACCCGGCAGCTCATACGTGACATCAGATATCACTACCTAATTAGCTRGTAGGTCTGTGGCTGCTTTTTTAATACCTTTGCTCCACTGCAAGGCAAGAAACAGCGCGTTGAGTTGCACGTTGGATTTAGGTGCAGAAGAGGGGGTGGAGGACTCCCCAAAGCATTGCCGCTCACTCCTTCCCCATCGCCTGCGCAGAAAGCGGTGACAGAAGGCGGCTGCGAGGCTCTTCCAGCTCAGGGGAGATGGGACTTCACAAGCCCTAAGAAAAAACCTCTCTTCCTTTATTTTACACTTTGCCTCTGCAACCTGAATCGGAATTTATAAACATTTTGCTGTGAGTCAAGTCTAGAAGGAATTTTTTTTTTTCTTTGCACCTATATGATCCAATTAAAAAAAAAAAAAAAAACCACCACCAAAACCTGCCTGGAGAAAGAGGAGTTGCGCTATGGAAAGAAAAACTGCTCAAACCCAAGGTTGAGAGAAGAGAACACATACACTTACCAGCTCTTCTCCCTTGCAGACAGCACAGTGACGAAGGCACGCGTCCAAGAGTCGATTGCCAGCAGTCGGCCCTGAGCTATGCAGCTCACCACCCTACGAACGGTCCCAACGAAGGCCAATTTTGGGTAACCTCCAGTTCGTGCCACCGTGTGCCCAGGAGCCCTCGGTCCCCAGCACAGCCATGGAAACCAATGCAGGGAAGAAGGGAGGGAGCTGCAAGCTTGCCACCGGGTCCCGTCACGGTGCAAAGTCCCGAGGCATCGCCGGGGTTCAGCAAACCCTAAAGAGCCAAGCAGAGCTGGGTGCTGAACGCAGGGGATCGAAGGTGCCCTGCACCTCCCTCCATCTCCTCTGCCTTCAAGTGGGGAGGGCAAGGCAGCAAACAGCGCTGCTAGCTCAGCACGGGAATCCTCCGTTCGCAGCCTGGTACATCGCCTTGCCCGTTGCAGCAGGTTTATGGTCTCCTATGCTCCCAGGATCCATAGACCTCCCAGAGGCAACCCCCTTTTTCCAGGCATCCCTGCATCCGTAGGGTTAGGAGTGAGAGATGCTGCCAGAGCCTTTTCCCAGTTGCTATGGGGCCTGTGCTACCCAAACCCTTCCCCTAACAGGATGGCCCTTGCACACCAAAACCTGCCCCAAAGGGCCAAAGAGGCTCCTGTGGGTACCTCTCACGCTACCTGTAGCAGAGGGTCCCCGGGGAAGAGTGTCCTGAATCATTTAGAGGAGGCCAGGCAGCTCGTGGGCTGCAGCTGCAAGGTGAGATGCAGCACGTCTTCCATTCTGTTAATTCATAGTATTGACAAAACATAAAATATTAACGCCTGAGAATACAGAATTCTCTTTAAAGAGACTGATTTGCAAAGGTTGGGAGTGGGTCCTTTGCCATGCAGAACAGGTCAGGCAAAAGGTCTTCAGCATCAGGCAGATGGTTTTGTGGCAGGGAGCAAGAACTTCTCTCTCCTTGCCCTACGGGCTTCCTGCTCGCAGGGGCTTTGCACGGTGCCTGCCCCGAGGCTTCACAGGCTCCCAGAACATCTTGGGTTGGAGGGGCCTCRGGACGTCATCTCCTCCCACCGGCCCAAAGCAGGTGGTCCTCTGCGGGCCAATTTGCCAACACCTCCCTTAAAATGACACCCCATGCCATCACACTCCTCCTCCCCACCATCACCCACCAGGAAACAGGGGACACCTGCCCGGGAGGAAAGAGCGTAGGGAGCCAAAACCAAATTGAAGCCTACCTTTTCCCCCCCACACACATTTCCAGTCGCGTCAGCTTCTGTATTTGCTCCAACCTCCTTCCGATTTTCTGTATTCTTCATGCATCTAATTAATGATTCAGATCATTAATATTTTTGGAGCAGAATTCTCTTCCCATCTATAAAGTAGCCATGCCAATTCTTAGCCCTAATTTTAAACAACCTATTTTGTTTAAGCTTTCTGCAGAGAAAACAGCTTSAGATGAAAGACTTTTCTGTCTCTTCGCAAGACAATCATTCAGAACGTTATCAGCAAATCTTAACGCACCTTCATCTGCGAGGAGGATTTCTCCCAACACTGCTACACAGTCCACCCACCTATAGATGAGCACAGGACTACAATCAATACATGTTAATTAAGCTGTAGCCCACTCCAACTAAAATTATAGGATCTGAAGGACAGACATTTATTTTTGTCAGTAAATTAATTTAAGCATTCATTAATTTTAACTTTAATTTTTAAATTATATATCACTTTAATGATAAATAATTCCTCTCATTACAGAGGAAACATATGGAAGAGAAAGATAAAATGAGAGAGACTTGGACCCAGCGATGAATATGTTCTCCGGCACTTCCTTCTCTTTCGGCACATCAGCAACCCCATTTATGTCAGCAAACTGGGCTCTTTTGAAAATTTGGCTGGCGAGTGCAGTGCTGAAATAAGAACAGAGATTCTTTGAGTATCTCACCTCCTTCTCTGCTGGGAACATGAAAGCTTGGCTGTGAAATCTCAGTGTTTTAGAATAGCTGAAACTTTGTACGCTCTACCAAAATAAACACTTTTCTACGGAAATAAAAATATTACCMTGTTAACAGTCTTTCTAATTTATATAGAAAAGGGCAGGTTGTTTTACAGCTTAACCCTTTCTGCACATATCCCAGGCAGAGAGCACCGATTTTTAAAGCGAGGTTTGTGCCGTGTCCTACACTCAGAGCGAAACCTTCCCTGGCGTGGGTATGGCAATTAAATACGGAGCAGACCAGCAATATTTTGGGCCTTCTTTTCCTGGCAGATGCTGCGTGGCAAATGATCTGGGCTGGTCCAAAGAAGGGTTTTAACCCTCAACATCTTCATCCCAAGGGACTGCCCAACAGCTCACCTACCAGCGTCCGTCACGCCTGTGCCGTGAATTTTTTTCTGCTCCACCTCAGTGCAAAACTAAGCAAACATCCCGAGGTCTTTTCCTTCCGTATGAAGCAGAACGCAAGAGTGTCTGGCATCCTAAAACGCTCTCTCTGAGATCACAAGCTCTTTACCCCGCCAAGCACATCCGCGCAGCGCTTCCCGTAGCCGGGATGCTGTATAAATAGCAGCGCTGCATACCGAGACTCCTCCACACAGACGTACCGTACCCTGCCTGGGACCTGTCAAATGCCAAAAATCAAAATAGATTAACTGAATAAATTATTCAATGGAGAGTGCCGTTACTCCTCAAGCGCCGTGCTGGACTGGTAGGAATTGATGAGCTTCACAGCCGATGGTGGCAAACAAATAGCAAAACAAAGTTGTTCAGCAAATAGACTATCTGACAAAAAAAGGGCTAGAAAAGCACCAGGTCTCAACCTTCAGGGAGCTTTAGACCCACAGCGCAATTACGGTCTCTTCTTACCCTATTTCTTCCCTTGAAAGAACTACTTAGCCCTCTTCCCAGCCTGGTTTTGCAGCTATCATCACAAACCATTGCTGCTGCGTTTTTAGGACACCACATCTGCTACAAACTCCTGGGAGACCGGGAGAGAGAGTCCCTCTCCGAGCCCCATTGCAGAGGGCTCAGCGCGAGCACGATGCACAGGCACCGTTCATACAGACACCTCTCTGCTGCCTTTTATCCGAGACAACAGCACCGAGGCAAGGAAGAGACAGTGGCACAGCCCAGCCAGGACCTCCAGAGATAACCCAGGACTCCCACAAGCCAGACAAGTCATGACTACTAGCATACACATTAAGCAGGGCGTCCTGGCCTTCTCAGAACCAAAATTCACTTCTTCCGGCTCCTCTGCCTCTTGACATCTCCCGTCTCACACCACGTCACCCTCCCACAGCGCCAAAATTAACTGTATTTCCTTCTCAAGATCCATACCCTTCCCTCCCCCTGGAGAACCGTCCCTAGCAGGGTGGCTTTGCTGAAGCCGAAGGGATTCCTCCTGCCAGGAGGAGCCCTGCTGCCTGCATTTCCACGTTATCAGAATAAAAGCAAGCAGGAGATAACCCAGTGCTTTGAGCAGATGGAGAGGCAGACCCGCAGCTTCGAAAACCTCTTTAGCAGGAACGTGCAGGATGCATGTAATGGAGAAGGTTCAGTCGAAAGGGGAATGGGGCAGCAAAAGAGAAGCTATGCAAAATATTACTTTACTAGTAATCTTCTGTTTCCTTAACTACTGCAGATGTTTGAGCATTTAAAAAAAAGCCTTGCCCCCCATTTATCCATTAGCTCTTCTTCCATCCAGCTGTGCTGCTGGATTCCCATATTTATGACATCAGTGCATGTTGCTATAGAGATAATTAATTAATGCAACATAATAAAGTCAGCAATTTTACTACTTTGCAGGTTAACGCAGGACTGGAAATAGAGCRGGGAGGATAGAAAAAACTTACTTCTAAAAAGCAGTATTTTTAATGATCCTCCAAGCACTGAAAGAGACAGTTGGGCCTGAAAATCATTTCCACAGTATATGAAACGTACCGCATTTGGTATAATCACTGTCATTAGGAGCCCAGAGAAGAATTAGAAAAACAGCAACAAAGATGAATGAAGGTTCAGCCRAACAATTGCAGGGGGAGGAAAGAGTTCTCCGAGCGTCCAGCAAAACTTTTCCTCTCAACCTGGCAAAAATGCACCCGCTTACCAGGTATTTGGCCAAAGATGCTACAAGCTGTGATGTCCTAGYGCCTAATCCCAGATGCACAGGGCCTTCTTCCAAGATTCCTCCAATGCTGGCCACCCCAAAAATCATCTTTCCAGGGGTGTCTGTCTTCTATGGAAGAGAAGCTGAAGGCAGGTTAAGAGCAGCTACTTCTTGCGGGACCTTCTGAGCAAGCCCATGATGAGGGAGGGGTTGAGACAACCTCCTTGCACCCCRGAAGACTCAATGTCATGCTCAGCCACAAGCCAGTGGCCTTCCCAGCTGCTCATCAAAGCAAGATTTTCTTGCCCATCACAGGTGGGCCACACGAGGAGGCAGGAGGTGAGACCAGACACTTTCACCTCTCTTCATACATAGCTGCCTCCTGACAGTCAGGTTGACATTTACAGCTGACAAGGACATCAGTGACTTGTCAACAYGTCCAAACAAGACAACTCTTCGATGAGAGCTGTAACTCCACCCAGGAGCTTGCCTTCCTACCAAGAACTAGGCCAAAAAAGAACAAAAGAAGATGCTGCGGAGCATTCAGGTAGGTGCCACGCTTGCGGCTTGGTCTAACTCCACCCTTTTGTTAATTTAAAAAATTAAAATCAATCCCCTTTTCAAGCAAGGCCTTATTTTGTTATTTGTCCTCTGCTAATTAGAATCTTTTTATACACTTTTCAGTTCAGGGTCTCTGCCTTCTGAGGTTAGAAAGAAGGAAGCAGCACAGATTAAATTAGGTCACTTAACCCTCAGGATGCTACCATTCCTCAGCAAAGGTTGCTCTGCACGCAACGAAGCAAAGGGGAAAGTGCTTCGAGAGAGACACACATGCAGAACAAATGAGTAAAAGACCATGTTTGGGGACAAAAGTGACATCATCAAGCAACATTTGCCTTCCATAACCATGAGGGCTTTGTCACGTTGTGATATTTTCATGGCAAGCTTCGTTGTCATGCCATAACTGAAGACGCCAGCACTTCTCTGAGAACTGCCCAGTGAAAAAACCAACCAAATTATTAAAAAATTAAAAGAGATCAGGGGCATTTAGCAGAAAAATCAGAAGGCCAGAATACTGTTGCCCAACTTAATAAGCCATCTCCACAATACCCTATATTTCAATAAAAGCACGGAAAAGCGTGCAGCTTTTATGTTGCATTCACGTACAACACAGTTGAAAACTAGAACAAAAAAATACCCAAGTATTAAATGCTTTATGATCTGTTTGGAGACTTCAGCATCAGCAACYGATTCTTTACAGGCTCAGCTATTTTCAATAGGCTAAATTGCACCGAGTCATTAAAATCCAGAGCTTATTGCATACCATCTGCAGGCAGAGATAGTTTCTCTATTCCCAAGTCATAGCTGTTTTCCTGGCAGGCTGCTGCTTTGACCTGTTGCAAGACGACTTCACGTCTGTCTGCAACACACTCCCCGAGGAGATGGGTCCACCTTACGGGGTCAGTTTAGCTGCAGAAAGAGAGCGGCAGAAGCCTGTCAGACAATTTTCATGAGACAATTTGAATGGCAATATCCAAGCCACCAAAATATTTGCTTGATCCGCACAAAAACCAGAGCAAAACCCACTCTTGCAACGACCAGCTGCTGCTGCATAGGTTTGTAACTGGAATAGAGAGAGAACACATTTTTCCTAAACCCAGACGACAACCCAACCCAGATAGCAGAGGCAAGAAATCATCTATGGTGAGAGTAACAATGGGCAATTTAGCTTGATTATATCCTTGCAGATCTTCCTATTTATAACGGTTTGCATTATTTTGAATGCAAACTGTGGTTTTTTTCCTGTGCATCAGCTCTCACAACCACAAGTTGTCATTAGCTCCTGATTAAAAGAGGCTTTAAATAAAGAGCAGAAACAAGCCCAAACAAAGAAGTGCTGCTGCATCCCAGTCCTGTTGTATCAGACTGACTGCTGCAAATGTCAGTTTTATTTACTGTTTGGAGTCCGCTAAGCTTTTCTCTTGAAGGAGAGGTAAAACTGGGAATACTGGGCCAGATGGGAGTAAAGAAAAACAGGGAGAAGCGAAGAGGTAAATAAATAAGCAACCATGGGGCCCACGCATCCAGGAGGGTCCCGGTAGTTCATACCGGCAACATACGTGCAAAGTTTGCCCACAGATGCAGCAAACAAATTAAATAAGCTTCACTAGCGAGAGCCTGACCTTTTCCATCTTCCCCCCAGCAGAAATCAAGCTCCAACAGGGACCAAAAAGCGGGTTAGAAATAGCAAAGATAATAAAGCCAGTCATCAGAAGCACAGAAGACTAAAGGGGAAAGACAGGCAGGTGAAAGGACGACCTCAAGAAAACCTGAAATATTGCAAGTCATCCTCTATTGCCAAAATACCACGAGACGTAATCTATCCCACTGAAATATTGGCAGCAGGGGATGTGACCAGGTGAGGCTAGGAGCTCCGTTTCGATGCTGAGAGAAGGAGCCCGCTCTGCTTTATAAATTAAACTGCTCATTTTGGCACACATTGCTTAGCGGAACAGAACTCCCCTCTAGCAAGGTGGAGGCAGACACCAAACAAGATTACKTTGAATTTTCCAGTCTCGATGGCATCCAGACCACAGGAAACGGCACCGATTATTTCAAGGCGCAGGTTCCTAACCCCGGTGATGGCCGAGCCACAGCCTTTAGGGGATGTCTGCGCCGCACAGCCACCGATTCCTCTGGCTGATGGAGAACCCAAGCCAACGCCAAGCTGGTCGGCCCCATCGGCACAGGGCACTTGCCTGGGTTATTTAGCCCCTGCTTAATTAGCCAGGATGAGCACCGCTGGGAGATGACATAGCAGGACCTGAGCACAGGATGACACGCTGCTCTACGGATGCACCAGCTTGGTTAGTTCAGTCTCCAGCAGGTACCGGTTTTATAGGCACATCTTTTAGTCAAGATGTCGGGAAAGGGGATAGAAAGGAAGGAACCCTCCACCTCCGCATCTTTCCTGACCGTACATATAGCACGGTGCCTTCGCCGGGCAGGCTAAGGGCTGGCTGGTGAGCAAATACGCTGCTCAGAGGAGCTCACAACTGCTCTCTCAAACCCCACAGCCGAGTCCACACTAACGCACCGCTCCAGATTGCCTTCCCATCCCAAACAGCACAGGAACTCAACCCTCGTCCAACCCTCGAAAGTGGGAAAAGCTAACTTCAATAAACACAAAGCAATTCCATTCGATTCCGCCTTTTAAATGCAACACTTAATTAACTCTACTGGGGCTTCTTTCGCTCTAACTGCTTGTGTTTCCATGCCACYGAGGTTAGGAAAACACTTTCTCCCCTTGCACAGAGGGGCCCTGGCTTTCCCTCCCTGCTTCGTGCTGGCATTACATTAACCAGAGACCGGGCCCTCGGGCGCACAGAGCCCGGCCCCAAACAGAAAGAGCTTCTCCTTCAGAAACCTGCGACCAGCCGGTAGGTTTTTTTACTGCTCTGGCTGATCCTCACCTGGATTCCGACCCAGTACCCTGGCAGGGCTCTGGTACTTGAGTAGAAGAGGAGAAACCAAGCTGTCACCCCACTAGGTCCAACATTTAGAGTCAGTAATGCTAAACTCTCCAAAAACAGAGAAAGAAAGAAAAGCAGAGGTGGGGGCGGAGGGAGAACAACCAAAACCAGATGTTTCTAAGCAGCTGGCATCTCTGTTTCTCCCAAGATGCTGATGAATGCAAACTCTGCGGCTTGACAGACCCCCATCGGCCGCCCTCTTCCTGCTAACAGAGAATTCAAATCAGCTCTGCTGGATTTAATCATCTTCTCCCCTTAAATAATACACTAGGGGGAGGAGAGGAAAAGGATTTATTCATGTCACTAACTGTCAAAAAAATGTTTACTGTGCTAAAATAACCTGGGCTCTCGAACTGCAGGAAGGGGGGGGGGGGGAAAGAAGGAGAAAACACCCAGGGGAGAGGGAACTGTGAGAACACCAGCTCTGCACACAAGGGGCATGGACATGCCCAGGTAGACATTGAGATGGGACACAGATGAGGGCTTCCAGCAGATATTCACAGGGAAACGTAACGAAAGCAGATCAGCAGGGAAGGGGGGGGAGCTCCTTGGTTGGCTTAGCTCAGCTGTTTGAGCTGAGCTCTGCTTTTCGGACAGAGCTGAGAACATACTTTTTTTTTTTTTTTTTTAAGCAGAGCCTTGCAGGACTCGCACCAAACCCCAGCACTAGCTCAACAGTTTGCACAGCAGCTCCCCCAGCCCTGGCCTGCTGCCCTCCGCGGTAGCGGACCACCCCCTCCAAAACTCTTCAGAGAGGAAAAAAAGAGACATCAGAAGCAGGACTGCAAGGTGCTCCTCCTGCCAGAGAAAGGTCAGGGGATGCAGGACGCCCTAGAAGTAACCGCAAAAACTCAACGTACCAGGAAAAACAAAGACTTTGGAGCATTACTGAAGCACATCTCCAGCTCTGTCACACAAGGCATGAACTGCACAGCTCCTTGCAACAGGGCAGGCGAAGGGCCCRTAGCACAAATGTGTAAGCAAACCGGCAGAAGTCCATCAAGGACCAGTAAACACAAAGTTACACATTAACTTCCAGCTCAGGAAGCCCTGAAGCTGCAAAATGCCCCAGACTGGGAGGGAGCAAGACGGAGGCACAGTGTCTTTCTCAGGCACGTCATCAGATCCTGCCTCTTGCTGGAGACCCACCAGTGAACTCAGCACAGCCAAAGTTATGTACCTGCTGTAGATAAAATGGCTGATGGCCACATTTCACTGCTGCAGGGGCTGTGAGGCTGCTGGTGCAGTCCCAAGAAACATGGCCCCTTGAGGGGAACCCATGGAGAGCTATACCCACCCGTATCTAGCACCCCTTCATCACCTGCAGCAAGTAACTTGGGGCAGGCACAGAGGAGACCCCACACTGAGCATCCCATCCTTCAACACACCCAAGCAATGGCATTACAATTGTGCACAGAAGTAAGGATCGCTTTGCTGGAGCACGGCCTTCAAGACAGCCTTTCCAGAGTGGACGTACCATATTCTTCCAGGATGATGAACAACTTGCAGTGAAAATATCCCAGCCCCGCTACAATTCATCTCAGTCTTCTCATGCAACCCAGCCTGCCTCCTTTCTCTCCCACAAGTTTCCATCCTTTTATGCTGATGCCCACAGCTAGAATCCTGTACAGGTCTATTTTTTGGTGTTTTGAGCACGTTCCCAACCTTTTGGAGCGCTCCTGTGCTTCAGCAGTTATTTCTCAGCCTGGGAGACACTCTGCTGGTGGGATCTAACAGCACAGTGAAGGTGCATTGGGAGCCAAACCAGCGGCTCACATCTCCAGTTTGAGGTTGAGAGGCAACAGCCACCTGCAGAACACAGTCAACAGGAGAACTAGCCACCAAAAGCGCAGCCTGCCCCTGATTTTCTTGCTGTCCTCACGTACCCTCAGGCTGCCCAGCATCTGGGAAAGCTGAGAGGCCTCTCTAGATAAACCAGTGCAAAGCCATGGTGAGGACAACCTTATCATGGATAATATTGATATAGCTGAATCCAGTAACAAATGGTTTTCCGCTATAGACCATGCCTTCCACCGCAGTCCTTAGGGGACAAGCGATGGAATGAGATTCCCTCCTGTCAGAATTAAATCAGGACACCTCTTATAAGAAAATGAACTCAACTGCTGCACAATATCCTTTAATATTCCAGTTTCGTGATCCGGAGGTGGTCAAACCGCCACGGTTTAGCAAGAGCTGAACGGCAGGCAGGCCACCCACTGCTCAGACTGCCTGCGGACCGCAAGGACRTCGGGCACGCAGGATGCTCCGTCCGGGCGGCTGCACGCACAGGCATATCGAGAGCAAGCGTGAGAACCAGGAACCACGGGGAAGCAATTACTCTGTGACAACTGATGCCTCATAACTTATTCCAGCAGCAGGACGTCATTCCAGCTCCACCTGGAGGAATTTCTGCCAGTGAGAAAGCCTTGAAGGTTAGATAGGAAAGGTATTGCTCAGGGAGGTGAGGGAAGCCAGTAGGCTGAGGTTGGTGGAGAGAAGCAGGCTACAGGTTAGAAAAGCGGGGAAGGTGGCGAGTCTTGAGGCTGCACAAAAATACTATTAAATAGCTTGGAGAGTCAAGGGGTTTGGGTTCCTTGATATAATCCCACAGGAAATGCTGAATGCAGCTTCCCGAGGGTGCCTTCTAGCAACCTTCATGAATTCTCTGCTCCAGCCCATACTCCCTCTGCATTCAGTATCTCTGCACGGTTYGGCAGCTGAAGTTTCCAGAAGAAACTTTTGCTGAAACTGAGTTTTACAGGAATATTAGAGAACATTTGCAAAATGAAATCTGAATTGACAGAAGGGGACGTTCATGATACTAATACCATGCCTAAAAAAGTTACTCCTCTAAATCAGGAAACAGACAATTGGTATGTCCTTGCAAAATTATCCACCTCTTTAATTACAGGTTTTAAATATCAGGAACTTACTGTGCTTTGGAATCTACAGACAAAAAACATCCTCTGGCAAATAATCACAAATGGGAGCATGAGAAAACCGTGGTCATCTCCAAAACATTTCACCTACAGAAAGTAAAAAAAAAATCCATCACATAAATTGAGACAAGGTATATGCCCAGCAAACACACCAACAACGGTCTAGAGGAACAAACTTCCTACAGAAAGGGCTCACCTGGCTCTCCTGCCCGCCTGGAGCCACCTTCCCTTATTTCCCGATGGAGGAGACACCAAACTGGAATTCATTGCCCAGTAGGAATGGCTTCTGCAGGAGGCTTCTTCCCATCGCACAAGAAGGGGAGTGCAGCTCCTGGAGAAGTACGTTTCCATGGCAGAGCTGCAAATCCCTATCTTCAGAGCACCTCAGAGGCAGCAGATAAGCCTTTGGCTTTGAACTGGAGACAAAACCCAAAGAGGTAAGCRTGCAACCCATGGCGAGGGTGGGGGTGAATTAAGTCTCTGTGATGCTTCAAGGAACCTGACGTGATCTGGGCATCAAGCTCAGGCTCAAAGTAGCAGCAACCCAGCTGGTTTCATAAGTAACCCATCCTATTAAACGGGGAACACTGTTAAGAGGTTAAAAAAAAAAAAGAAAAAAAAGACCTTCAAGTGCTTTCCCACCAAGAGCACAACCCTCAAGCTTACTAGATTCTGGGGTGGGGGGGGAAACTTCAAATCTGTGTAATTTAAGAAAAATATATATTTAAATGTTATCCATTCAGCACCAACAGCAACAAGGAAACATATCAGCACATTACAGCTCACAGGAGAAATCCCTGCAGATAAAACAGCAAAACAGGAACCGAAGTATGAGAGACAGGAGAGTTCACAGCATGGATCGCCAGTCCCAGAGCAAGCGTAAGGCATGGAGAGAGGCAGCAAACAAGCTACACACAAGAAACGAAGACAACCGTGACCTTGAGCTGGGAACACATTTGTAATAGATCTATAAAGATGCCAATCTCCTATTTATATAGCGGATAAATACCTGTGCAGCTACCCAGGAAGCCACRCATAAAAATTCTGCACCGAGCTCCCGAGAAAACCCCACACCAGAGACTTCTCTGTTCCCGTCTCTATCAATCCACTGCAAAGCTGTACTAAATGCCTCTTTTCTGCCCCACAGCTAACAATACAGGGCCTAAATGTCGTGCATTTTATCTGAATTATCAGCATTTGCTGGGCCTGGCTTTACCTATGCGGACAGCAATCACAGAAGAATAAAAAGAGAAAAATCCCGTATGGTTTATTCAAATGCTGGAAATGTCTCACGGCCCTGGTTGTTACAGGGTGATATTCTTGCATCTCTCTTCAAATAGAAAAGCAGCATAGGAAGAACTAGAGATCTAAAGCGGCAGCCGGACTGACCAAGAAAAATGTTTGGTGGAAAAGCAAAAAAGACTGAGGGCCAGGGTAGTACACACAGAGCAAAACCAATAGCATCCTCTGYGTGAATTGCCCTGAACTGAATTGTTTTGACCAGCTTTGTAAACCAAATTTAGGCTTGTAGGAGACTGCAGAGAACACTGGTGATTCAGAGTTAGAAACAGCCTTTTACCCCATACCGGCTTTACAGGGGTCTCAGAGAGAAAGCAACAGTAGCAAGAACGTATATAACATTAATGCATGTGCCTGTGCATCCTCGTTGCAGGGACAGACTGAAGGAGATTCCCATAGATGCCACCACCACAGGTTGTCCACAGTGCTGGTCTTTGAAAGAGGAGGGAGATGCACTTTCCTCTCTCCACTTTGGAAACGACCAACTGTTCGGGCGTTCCCATGAAGAGAAGCACAAAGAGCTAGCATTAACCTTTTCCCTCTGATGCCGATATACCAACAGATTGATATTATCCTCCTTAAGTAATGAAGTGCCCTCCGAGAAGCCAAGATTAATGCAGTCTCAGCCCAAAAGGCCAAGCAGGCTCTAGACCAAACAGTACTCATGGAAATTAAGGCCCAGGCTGAGATGGCTTAAATTTCCTCTGGGAACCTGTGCCAAACCATTCCTCTTAGACAGACACCTCCAAACGCCCTTGAAAAGCCAACAGGGAGCACCAGGCACGGACACGAGCCCAAACTCAAGCAGTCTGCATTTCATACCCCTGCCTTCCCAGCTTGCCGCTTGCTTCCCAGTGCTTTCCCTTCTCCGACCCTCGGGGAGCTCCCTCCCGCTGCAGCGCTGCCACTGGGACTCTGCTCTGAAAAATGACGACGTTAACGACCTGAGTTTTGACAAAGCATCAGCTCAGGTCTCTCAATACCTTTTATAACATCCACCTTTCAATTACCGCACTGCGCCACATCTACCCCTTTAGTGTTTCAGGAGCATCGACAGGTGACAGATACCAAAAAATAATAATAATAATAACAATAATAATAAAAAAAGGCACTCCACAAGGGCAGAAACAGTTCTGGGAGAGCTGCCTGGGGAGAGCAACCCAACCGAATGCCCAAAAAACTACCTGTCCCCTGCTCTGCTCCAGCTTGGTTCCCCCACGGATGGGTTCAGCAGAGGTGTAGATGTTTGCGAGACCAGCAGCTCACGAAATCCTGTCACTCTCCCGGGGCCACCCCATCCAAATAAGCATGCACCGTTATGAAAAATCAATTAAAAACAGCAGGAATGGAGGAGAAGGTGCAATTCCACCCAATGTTAAACTTCTCCATCCCAAGGCACTCTTTTTTTTTTTTTTTTTTTTGGATCAGTACCTTTTGCCTGTGAGCAATGATAAAACTACTGATTAAACTTTAAAGGGGGACTACCTTTGAACGAGAGGAGAGGCACAGCAGGGAAGGGATGCATTATTTAAAGGAGGGTTTGTGTTTTCCACCCCAGCAGCCACCATGAGATTGCCAGGCAAAGCACGGTACTACAGAGTCAAAATCCAAGTGCCCCAAGATGAACATTACATGGTAATGTATGCTTAAATAATCCGTTTATTACATCTGATTGTAACTTTAACAAGGCACAAGTTTTACAACTAATATTTTGGAGAACTGCAACATTTTTTTATGGCATGCCAAGAATTCACAGGAGAATGAGTCTCACCTAAGTTTACTTCTTCCATCAAGGGACTAAATAGATTTTTCCACATAAAATTACCTATCACATGGTGCCTATAAAAAGATGCAGCTGTAAACGTCCCAGTTTCAACCCCACAGCTGAAAGTTAGTATCACAAGGAGCAAAAAAATTTCCTACAGCAAAATGGCTAACTGCAATAGATTTTACACCTGCCTGGAAAGCTCCTCCTTCAATGCTGTGTTATCACATACACTACAGCTCCCTGCCAGATGCTCGAGCGGGGTCGTGCTGTCAATGTGCAGCATATGCACTGCCAGGGAGGCACTGTGTATGTTTGCCTATCATTTAAAGTCAACGTTTCTCACTTTTTTTTTTTTTTTTTTT
>JAYKAV010002877.1:1048788-1063160 GCA_035582835.1 Phoebastria nigripes | reverse complement strand
AAAAAAAAAAAAAAAAACCAAACAAAAAACCAAACCAGAATCAGTCTTTCAAAAAGGCTCCCATTCAGGGAAATCCATTATCATTAATGGCAAGCCTCCCAGAATCTGTTCTTCATTTCTTTTTCATTTTAAAATGTCAATGCATGTTGTCAGAATGCGATTGTTTTCCTTAATCATCCACAGCAGCGAAGTAGAAAGTACTCATCTTTGTGGTGTGGAAAAGTCACTTGCTTTATTCATACCACACACAATTTCGAGAGGATGCTTTCCAGGCTGGTTTTGCCCTCAAGAATCAAGGCTTATACACTCCTCTTCTGTACGAGCCTGTGTGAGCGATAAAGATCCTTCCACCGGGAAATTCAGGTTTCTTTGCTAGAGTTGCCACTGAAGGAAAGGCACAGGTATGAGGACACGTGTTTGGAGGTGTCAGAGAACCCTTAAGGGGAAGCCAGCTAGAAAACTGGGTATCCTCTCACTTGAAGCTTGGGAACTAGAAAAAGAATCGGGGCATTGTTGTCATCTCGATTTTCGACAAAGCCAGAAAGGCAAACTGCAGAATGTCGTTACACTCCATTATCGCTTCTCGAGAGTTGTGCCTCAGTGCAACAGCTACAGACAATCTTTTCAGTTTGGTAATTGTTGTTTTTTTCCCCCAGCAATCACAAAGAGAAGCTGCTGAAAGGTGCGGGCAATAGACTTCTTAAAGAGCTGTTGACAACTCCCAGGAAACTTTTACATTTCGAATGCATTCTGCCCACATTTCCTATGTTTTCTGTGGTTCTTAAGTTCCTCAATTTATCACACAAAGCTATTTGCATGAAAATAGCGTCTTGAGAGTTTCTTATGGAAGACTTACAATGCCTTTCTTTAGAAAAAACACCACATAATTGTAGAATTATGTGTTGAACATCTCAGGTAGCTGGGGTAAGAGGAGAATGAAGCACAAAACTGATTGCAAACATTTTTCTTTCATTTTAGATCCCATCAAGTTCTCATTCTCCAGCTGCCACTCACAATGGTACTCCTGGATACATTAATCTAGTGCCATTATCATTCTCTAAAGGCAAGCAGAGCTTTTATTAAAGCAAAGACAAATGAATTTAATGGTTTGACTGTCTGTGTTTCTAAAAATACATGTAGACTTCCTCTTGACCTGCAGGTAAGAAAATTCTATATTGATATATTCTTGGACTAAACCCACTCCCCCAAAGAAAGATAAAACATCCCATCTGGTAAGCACCGCTTTCCCAAAGTCCTAGAGAAATAGCTGGAACCTATGATGCATCTGACAGGTCGGCAGAGTGTTAGCCGAGAGAGACGAAATTCGTTTCCAAATGAGATGGCCCTACGCAAATCCACCAGACTATGAACTCTACCAAGACTGTGATTTGCAGCGGAGAAGTGTTATGCAAGCAAGGAGATAATCTTTTAGGTAGCCAGCAACCACCTCGCTTAAGGACATTGCACTTCCAATCAGCATCTTAAGTGGCACAAGATAGTAAACAGGCAGTTAGCATTTCAACATGCTTCAGAGAGGAAAAAAGCAGTACGTTTACCAGATTTTATACTTGCTGGCATTTCGGAGTGTGTTGCAAGCGCAGTCTCACAAAGAGATCGCTCCCAATGCTGGACATTGGGACAAGCAAGGACGGGTCACGGCTGGCAGCCACTCTGGGCTCAAGTGCCTGTGCAATGGCTTTGGACAACAGAAGCTCCCTGGACCCTTCTGGACTCAACATTTTCTCAGGTTGCCCACAAATACAGGGGGCTGGAGCCAACAACTTGGTCCTGCCAGCCCCACCTGCCTACCTCTAAAAGCAAGGACTTTCTGGCCAAACCTGTATCACGCAGATGATCGTACTGATGAATCATCCAGCTGCATCAGGTAGTTGAAACAGCAGAACCAAAGGAGAAATACCAACTACATGCCTTAGACACCTACAAACTCTAGTACAACTACAGTCATTGCCCTATACTTGGCTGTCACCGTCAGCGGGTGGGTCAACCAATTGCAGCTACTTGGGTGATGTCAGAGGAGTTACAGGAGGCGAGAGGAGACAGAGCATRATGTAGTTTACCTAGCTGCAGTCTATCTACCTTTTATCACCCACGAAGCAGATGATGGTGTTATTTCAACTGCCCGTGACTCACAGAATCACAACATTGGGCTTCCACGAGAACGCCAAGGAAGAGAAAGGCAGCCACCATAGATGTGGGGCTACATTATGAAAAACTCCAGAGGCACCCTGCAGTCTATTTGATATCTCAGATAGCTCACAAGCACCTTCACACAGTGGCCTGCTCAGAGCGAGAGCCTCACGCATTCCCGCTTACCTGCACCTGGGTCTTGGAACCATTCACGCACAGAGAGCGGAAACCGCTCCCACCAAGGGCCGTACCAATTTTGGGTATTTTGCAAGCATTTTGCTTGCTGAAGTCCTGAATGGAGCTCCACGTTTCCGTATCAAAGTTCCTAAAAAGGGAGACATTTCTCGCATAGAAATCTTGAACTCCAATGGAAAAATCACTGCAGCAAGGCAAGTCTTAATAAACTATTTACCCACGTGATCAGATGCTTCCAGAAATTAACAGCATGCTTTGGGCACCCCATGGGAATGTGACCTGCCATAGGCTTGATTCGGACAGATCCTAGCAAGGGAGAACTGTCAATTAAGATGATAATCAATATTCTCTCTAAGGCAACCATTCCCCTTAAGATCATTAGACAGTCCTAAGAAAGAATCACTGCTACCACCTTCTAGGGTAGACCACAGGAACGGGGTATTATGTTAGGTATCAGTAAAGGAAAAGGAAACAAAGAAGAGAAAGAACTTCAAGAGGGAAGGGTAAATGGCATTTACCCCAAAACTGGAGTTGCAACAGGGCTAGAGTGTTCAAAATCCTTAAAGGATTTTTAAGATCTGGCCTTGTTGTCCTTTGATCCATAAGATTTCCGCTGCACCCACACAAATACCCCTGAACAAGACCTTAGAGTTTATTCTAAACACATGCCAGAGGCTTTACAGATCACTACGAGCGCTCAGATCCTCTGTTTCAATGCCTCAATCCAAAATAATACACACACCTTCAGCAGCAGAAATTATGAGAGGACATCACATGAGCAGGAACCTGGGAAAGAAGAAGAAGAAAAAAAAAAAGAATAGCAAATCACTCAAAATAAACCCAGGCAGCACCTGGACTTTCCTTTGTGGACAACCCAGCTTCAGCATTGCTTTTCTCATGAACATTGTCAAGATCATCTCCTAAAATGGCACATAGGAAGAATTTCTTTTCGCATGAACAAATGCCAAATTATCTTGATGGCTGGCAGTATTTAGCACACCATCACACAAATTCATTAAAAAAAATTACAAGGTCATCACTCCAAGCAACTCTTAAGTAGCTATTCTCATGCAAATTTTTGTGTGTGTAAAAGCAAGAAAAACACAAACAACAATAAATAGACTGAAAAGTTAAAAAAAAAAAATCACTGCAAGTAGAGGAGCTCTCCCACAAGATAGCAGGAGAGGTTTTTTTAACAACACTTCTGACTGTTATTGCAAAGGCAGGAAGAAAAGACAAATTAGAAAGATGAGAAGGTAGCAAAACACAAGGTCAGCAATAATGTGACTCCAAGGTATTATTGAATTCAGTCAAGGTTAATCAGAGAAGCCAAGTTTTTACCTTGGTGCCTTCACCAGGTGCCTAAAAATGATGTAAGGATCCAGCCCAAGAAACATTAGATTCTCTCATTTCTGCCTCACAGAGAAGTATTTGCAAGACCCTGGTTAATTAAACCAATAAACCACAAGTGAAAGCCTGGCCTCGTGCCACGTTTTTACTAGCATGTTGTGCAGGGGTGTTGCATTAACAGCTGTTATCCTATCACAGGGGGATGGGGGAGACGAGAGCAGAGAAGGAGCAGTAGCAGCAAGAACAAGACGAACCAGCTGATTTTCAATTAACAGTTGAAATAAAAATGAAGTGCTTTTAGCGCTTGGCCTTCAAAGTGCCAATACTCTTAAATAACACAGATACCTGGCCGTTCTATAGCCGTATTAAATCAACTTCATTTGTTTTAAGCAAAGCTAAGCGGTACTTATTTAACAAGCACTTCTTCAAGCATGACTCAACATGCAGGGAAGAATCCTTCCAGGGCAAAGAAAAATGTCTCAAGAGGGATGCTGGGAGAAGAAATTTCTCTTTGGACTGGAAATCACTCACCACACCAGCTTCTGGCCAGGCTAGGAGTATTTGGAGATGGTTTGGATCATCCGCTTCTGCCCAGCTCGGGGTACACGTTGCTTTGTCCCATGAAGGTATGTTGACGTCCCCAGACGTTAAGCACCCAGTAAAGGGATGAGGTTAGGATTGCAGGCTCCTGGAGGGAGAAGCAGACACCTCAAAAGGTGATCCACTTAGTCAGGACACCCTAAACATCCTCCTCGCTTACTCCTTTCCCCCTGACAGCACTTGAAACCTTCCCACCACCTTGGTTTTAAGTGAAATGGTTAGTATAAATCAGAAGCAACATCCTCAGGATACATGGTGCTGTGTATCTGTCCCCAGGTGTGAAGCAAGCTGAGCACGGGGTAGTAACAACAGCCTTGATGCATAGCGAGCCTCCAGGCTGTCACCCAGCTTGCCTGGAAGTCCTAGCCTTTCCTTTTCTTGCAAAAAACAAGGACTTTGCTTACCAAGTGGGTCTGAGGAGGGGCATGCAYGCTACATCCACGCTATCCACAGCCGAATCCTTCCCAAAATCCTTGCAGTCCTTGGCTGCCCAGACCGTCACTCTGTCCCACCTAGGAGCACATCACAGGTCAGTTCTCACCTATCCTGCTTATTTAGGGCTGAGTGAAGCTCCTGGAGCTCCTTCACCACATTTTAAATGCTCAGGGCTTCAAGTTTCATTAGTGGTTACTCTTACCTGTCATTTTCTTTCACTTCAGTTTCTGTGTCCTGATCTCTTTGATCCATTTACTGTAAGACCCACTTACTCCAATCCCCAACCTCTCATCTTCGATACAACACACAACMAATTCTTACTTAGAGCCTCTTTCCTTCTGCCAAAGAGCTCTCCAGCAACAGCTTTGTGTTACAGCCAAATCCATTCAAAGGCCCCTTCATACGCATAGCCTGAAACTCTTTTTCAATCAGTCGCCGGTTCTCCATGTGCAAGTAACTCTTGTCCGCACGTGACCAAGGCTCTCGTGCGCTCAGTACAAAGCACCTCAGCACATCGAGTGGTGTTTATGAGCCAACGTGCATTAACCTTCCCTCTTGGAAACCTGAATACAGGGTACAATGGTTATCCAAAAGGCCTAATAACCAGTGGAGAGCACGAGGCACGGCTAAGCCTCGCAGAAGGCTTGAATTGCCTTCCTGGGATGGTTTGATGAGGGACATAATCACAGCAGAAGTATTTTGAAAGAGTGCGTCTTCATCTCTCTCAAAAGTACCAATAATCAGTAGCTCATTTTCTCTGTCCTGTTAGAGCTTGTTTGACTTCTTGAGAAATTAATATCTGTCCTTAAGGTTAGGCTGATACAAGCACCACTGATTTTTCAATGGCTTAACTTCAGGGCTGCTAGAACAGCAAAATTATCATCATTTAAAGGTATAATTACTTACAGCAGAAGTTTCATTATTTAAAGTAAAAAAAAAAAAATGCAAGAATACCGTTTGTGATACGTGCAGAAGCACACCTCACTTCACATTCAGATACCAACATTTTGGAAAACAGCCCCAACTCTCTGGTACTATCGATGTAGTCCAAAATACGGATTAAACTGCAGACGTGGGGAAGGAGCAGCACCACACTGGGAACACGAATACTTTACTTCTCACCTGCCCCCATGCATCTAATTTTAAATCCTTCCTCTACGCCTTTTGCCTGCAGGGCACTCTGAAACACAGCGTTCAGATCCTGGGTTTAAAGCATTTGTTGTCCAACGCTACATGGTCCTCTCCTTAGTGATGCACCCATGCTTCAGGAAAAAAAAAAAGGTATTGGTGAAGGCATCGAACGCACAAGAGCACTCTACTTCTCAACCCACAGCACGCCAAAGGGTAGGACGATGCCAAAACAGCCACCCCACTCACCACCACCCGCTTTCCACTTCACTGATGAGCTCCAAACCCCAAAGACCGAGGTCAGGCAAAGGCAGCCGCTCCGTTCCCCCCACCACAAGCCCTTGCRGCACCGCAGCAGACCGGGGGCAGACACACAGCCCCGAGAGGCGAATGCCTCCCACGCTCGCCCGGCTTGGGGCTGACCACATCCCTGCGGACAGGAAGGGGGTGTCTCAGCCCCTCCGCCCCCTCTCCCCTCCGTTTCAGAAGCAGTAAGTAGAAAAAAGAGACAAGGCTGTGATGATTATTCCAAGTTTCGAAACCGGGAGGGATGGAGAAGGCTAGAAAATGTCACAGGCTTCTTCTTGCGGACGTGACACAGGCTGGCTTGTGGGCAAATTAACACAACCAGGAGAATTCGCTCAGGCTCATCAGGGTAATGAAACGTGATATCCGCCGGAGAAAGCAGGGGCAGGGACACACTCCGCTTTGCTGTAGTGGCGATGCCCTTTAGACAAAAGACTCCCTGGTGAAATGCAAAACAACTCTAGGATGGAGTGTATTCAAACAGGATCCAAGGACAGCAAACCCATAACCACGTAAATAGATCCCTTCTGCTTATTTCTGCGCTGCACGGGGACGTGCCAACGTATATTTGGGAAGGGGATACTCAGAAAACACTAACATTTTTCTTTTTTTCCTGTTGCCTGCTCTCTAGTAGTCCTATTGTTCAGGGTCCAGATAAAAAGGTCTCGCCCCAAAAACCTTGCTGACTACACCTACAGGCCATGTACATCAGCTGCAGGTTCTTTAAGATTGACTTACAGCAACTGCTGCACCATGCAGGGAGGCAAGTTAACCTGGCAAACAGCTCTTCCCATCCAGACTCCTCTTTTCTCCTGCAGATCAACCCTAACCTGCCAGCTCTCCTTTCCTGTGAAGACAGATAAATTCCAACTCTTTTTAAACAGTCTTGTTCAAGACTGCTGGCTGTTAGGATGGTCTGTGTCATCTTAAGACCATGCAAGGAAGTCTTCCTTGCTAATGCATGGGGTGACCCATCTAGCACCTGGCATGCCCTGACTGGGGCTGCCGGTCCTATCTCTCCAGAAATGCTTTTTGGTGGTGTACCTAGCTTTCATCCCATCGCACATCCTTCTAACAGCTCCCAGCTCACATGACCCTCTCCAGACTTGCAGAAGACGACTTCCCTGTTGACCTATTATGGTCTCTCTGCAAATTAACTTTATCTCAGGGCCCAGWGCCTTGTACGTACCTCCCCATCTTCTTCTTTACAGACATCACTAATTTTTGCATAAGTGGGACTCCCGGCGAGCTCTTTTCRGAGGAGCTTCAAGGAGGTCCTAGGAAAGGTTCTCCAAAATAGTAACTATTCTTATCCTAACATCATTTGGGTATTATACATACATTATGAAGCATACATACAGAGCAGGAAAATACCCATCACCCCATAGATAACGCTACCTGAGAGCTCCTCTACGTGAGCCTGGTATAACTCTGAGTAAAAGGGAGACACCAGTCCTAGGGAGAGGAAAAAAACAAAGACCACAGCTTTAACTTTACTTTTCACACTTTCCCTCGCAGAGGAAATGCTGCATTAAGATGTTGGGTGAAGCATAACACATCCCACATTCCCCACCTCAGTTTGAAATGTGTAGCCCTCCATTACAGAATCCCAAATCGTTGTGCTCAGGCAGGTCAAAACAAGGCTATTCATCTGTTAAATCACTTCTTTGGTGCTGTTTGGACTTGAATTAATTTTAATGAGTACACAGCCAAAGATGCCAACACTCGTCCATCCAAGACTGGGCTGTCATGACACCGTGACACCAGCTTTCTCCGACACGGTTGGCCTCAAAACCACCACCTCTTGGACCTTGATACYGACAACATACAGACATTTGTTTCTCCATACAGTTTGTTTTGGGTTTTTTAAGGACTTTAAAAAGGCTGTTGGAAAAATGTTGAATTTGCAAACAAAGTTTCTACACAGAGCAATTTATCTGATGCTTGGCATCTTAATTTGGATATGTGTTTTAAGAATGCTTCTTCAGGCAGCGAGCAGCTAAGCTTTGGGAAGTTACATAAATCAGTACATTTACATTTGTATGCGCTAACAAGAAATGAATGCCTCTTTCCCTTCCAGTTAGCATCTGTGTGTGTCACGGGCGCTGCTCCCTCTTCCCCACCTTTTCCACTGTCTTCAGGATATGACCACAGAAATTGTCATATTGAATTACACTGATAACCCATCTAATTTAATGCCCTCTCTAAAATAATACCCCACGCCAGCTGCTACAAGAGGAACATTTAACACTCCTTACAATTGACAATGATGGAACAGCACCACCACGAGGGACATATTTCCTTTCCGTTAGGGGACCCTCTCCTTTTCTTAAGTATCTTGTCATGTATATTTTTATCCTAGCTCACATACCTGTGAATGTTATACTTTGAGAAAATCTGCTATCGTTTTTTTTTGGGGGGGGGGGGGACTCAGCAGTATCTTCTGGCAAGGAGTTTTGCAGGTTAGCACATTAATCGGGTGTGCAACGTATCGACTCCTGTATTGCCACTCAGTTGCAAGTGGCCATCTCGTACATCTAGAAAGGGCTACAAGAGGGTACGGGCTGACTCGCCTGTGTCGTTCAGTGACTTGCACACCTCGGTCACGTTCTTTCTCTTCTCCTGCGAAGGGAAACAGTCCGAGCAACTAATGCAACCTCTGAAAGGACAGCTTTAAAAAAAACGTGACACTCGCTGTAGCAGGGAAGCCTTCCCTTGCCTCTAATCACCATCAGAGCCTATCTTCCAAAACCTTCTGTTTGTGCTGGATCRCCCTTCCTGCCCGCTGGAGGGCTCCAGGCAACGCTCCAGCTCCCACAGATACTTCCACGAATGGCTTCAAGACCTCTCTTCACCCCGTGGCAAGAAAAGGACGAGCCGGGCCAGAGTCAGCCCAGCTGGAAGTCTTCCTCCTGCGGGAGAGACGTGCACCGGGCACACACACAGCCCCGCGACTCAGATGAACAAAAGACGTGGCTAATTGGATGTTGCAGCGCTCCCATCGCAAGGAGGGGACGGGGTTGGGCTGGCTTGCAGAGTTGAGCTTTCTTCCTCGACAGGGAAATTTGCAGCGTAATTAAAATGAAATGTTGGTGTCTGTGTTGCATGTTGAAATATTGATGGAGGGAGGCATAAAGCATTTTATGAATGCATGCTTCYATTTTGTGATTTACTGCCCCCAAACACCGTTTTCGCAGAACCTACTCGGGAAGAAAGGGGGGGAGATGAAAGAGCAATAGTGGTTTTATCACCACAGAAAAAGGGAACGGCATTGGACAAAGTTAAATACAATGTATTGAAAGATAGTCTGGCTCTGAACTTTAAATACAGCAGGAGCTCCCTCACACCTGGAAAGGGTCCACTGAAGTCCATGGAGGTTTCTTCCCTTTCCTTGTGCCATACCACATAATGCTGGGAAGGGGCTACACCGCTTTTAACTACAGTTAAAAAGAGCTCAAGCCCCTATTTATAACATGGCTTGGAGTGAAGTACTCGCCGCTGTGTGAGAAGACACACAGGTAGGACTCTCCATCACCTGCACTTACCTGCCACTGTGTCTTTACTACTCAGCCCCACCAGGTATAGTTTGGCCAAATRGAAGTCTGACTCCATCCTTATTTCAAAAAAGGGGGAGAGGAAATATTCAGAGAGTTCTTTAAGTAATGACCTAATTACAGCACAGCCTAAGACAAGGCCTTTGCTGCGGCTGTAGCAAGGGCAGCAGCTAACTCTGCCTGAAGTTTATTTGCCACAGGAATGAGTGGCAAATTTGCCTCCAGGATGAGTGAAATCCCAATTCTTAGCCAAAGATGAGACCTCAGCATCCATCAAACCTCAGGCGAGGGGAATGCAGAACAGTAGGGTACCGACACAGCAACCAGCTCCAAAGAGGGCAAAGGAAACCTTGCCAGCATCCAGGAGGACAGTTTAAAATATGTAGTTTCACTTCACTCACTACTGTTTTCCTTTTCGCTCTGCCAAATCAATTAATGAACTGCAGTGAGCAGCCAGGAGTTGGAGAAAACATTATTAGCCCCGGCGAGGGGCAGTCAGGCAGCCAACCCACAACCCAGCCACCCACACTGCCCGCCGAGAGCCCTCTCCTGCCATTCCCCAGCCTCRGCTTCTCCTTTTATTCCCTCCTGTTCCTCTCCTCTGCTCCTTATAACCAGGTTAAAGCAGAAGAAGGGAGCTGCCGGCCCCATATTTGGGCTGGGAAAGGGTTGTGCCGAGGTGAGGCTGTGTCTGCACCCCAGGGTGAGCCCCCGTTAGCACTGCACGTCCCTTGTTTTGGCAATAGACTCACAAGCAGCATTCTCTTTCCTCTCCATCGAACCTCACAAGCAGATGGGGCTCCAAATTTGCCAGCTGTTTTCCCAGAGGGTGGTAGAAACACCAGCCTGTCGCTCCCCAGAACTGCACTTGTTTCAGGGTTTGCATTGCTCACCACCAAACTGACTGCAGGCTGTGACTGAAGGAGCAGGGGATGCACGTGGACGTCCCATTTACGAGGTAGCTGTAAGGCTACYGAGGCAGCTCTGCGATGGCAGGGAAGGCTGGCAGGTCTCCGCTAAAGCACACAGAGCTGGGGGAAGCTCACGCCTTCTCTCCTTCGGTGTCCCCGGCCTCCTCCTTTCTTCACCAACCCTACAGAAACCTACAGAAAGGGAGAGACTTGTTCACTCCAAGCTGGCGAAGATGGTCACAATCACGTTGCATGGACATGTTGCAACATTTTACTCCAGACCAACCAAACTGCAATGTTTYCAAATGCACAGCAAAATAGTGCCCCCAGATTCCAAGCTGAGGACGCACAAGTTGAGCGTGGCTCTCTAAACTGACCCATGCACCTGAAAAGGAGGATTTGCATTACACACACACAGAAGCACTTGAATCTTTACGCTGGCACTCAACCCACCCAAATTCCAGGCTCCTTGCTCCTGGTCCCAGCCACTGTCGGGTCCAACTGGGGTCATGGACAGACCCTCGTGGAGCAGTTCAAACGCACCCAGGATCAGAACCATCCCTTGAGGTTCATTCAAGCCACCTCTCTTGACCAGAGGGTGAGATTAGGTACCCAGATGCTTCACTTCAGGGTCTATACTGGCTTGGGCTCAGCCCAGCTCTCAGTGCTACTCCACTTGCAGATGCAGGCATGATCTTGCTTCACTTCTTTTAATTACTACTTGTTCCAAAAATGAAGTTCGTTTCATTAGACTTCAAATTTACATTTTCTACCTCCATTTCTTCCAAGTTTCATTTCCTTTGGTAAGCCCAAGAACTTGGCTTTCTGAGCCAACTTAAAAATACTAAATTTTGACTGTATCTTTGAGAATTCAAGCATTTACATGTAGTTTTGAACCCCTAGTATAAAGCAGATGTTGTCCCGTAAGCATACTATAAGCTGAGGCAGAAGAGGCAAAAAACAGAAGCAAACCCAACAAGGCTGATTATTCAAAGATAGCTGGTTAGAAGAGTCCTTACTAGCTACATACGCTGTAAAAAAAAAAATACATTTCATTTCAAGGTTTGATTCTGTTTTAACATAGAGAGATAGGACTTACACAACAGAGAAACTTTTTTACAAGATGAATTTTTACATTCCATGTTCTCTTTACAAGTCATTCACTCACCGCAATGCAAAAAAACACTTTTTGAAGTCCCTCAGTTTACTATTTACTCAGCAGAAAATATCAGCAAGACAGGTCTGTAGAAAATTAAATATAGGCACACATTGAGAAAAACAGTAAGTGATAGATCCCGCTCAATGAAATTTTATGTCACCAAGAGCTGTTGGTGGATACGTGATTTAAAGCTTGCATTAAATATTTGAAGCTTTAACTAATCACTGTATAAATAACTTACAGTGGTGGCTTCGGGCAAACGACTGATAGAAGGGTTCTCAGCAGATACAGACACGTATCAAYGGAGGCGGCTCTGAGTAAGTTCTACAGGAAGAGGAAAAAAGATAATCCCAGAAACACTACTAGAAGAACAGAGAGCAAAACACAAAAGCTCAAGCAGCACCTATGCACAGGAGCAAGCTGTGAGAAATAACGTCTGTTGTTCATCTCCGGCACCCACGGTGCAGGAGGGAGCGAGGCCCGAATGGGTCTGCGAGATGCAGTGCAATTGTGCACCGCACGATCCCTCCCTGGGCCACCCACGGGACACGGTATCGATGCCGCAAAAGGTCAAAGGAGCACACAGACATTTCCTTGTGCTCAAAATGCACCTTTTTGGTGCTCTGCCTCATAAGATTTCCAGAAGTCTCTGGGAGCTCTCACCTTTAGCCTGATGAAACACCCTGAACCTACGAAACACCCTCGCAACTCGCCCCATAAGCACCGCAGCTAAGTACAAGCCACCTCCTCTCGGTTTGATGAGCCTCATGCAAAGCCCGCTTTGTATTTCTGCGGTTCTTACTGACAACAGATGGGTAAGCGCTCCCTGCCCCACAGACCGTTTGGGGTGGCCAAATGGGTCTTTGGGCAGCACGGAGTACACCTCCGCATGGTGTACAACGCCTGATGGGTGTAGCAAAGCTCCTCAGCCAGCTCAATTCTTCACAGCTTGGCCTTTATTCTCTTTTTTTCCTCCCCAGCCAACAGGAAAGGACGTGCTTTAGGAAAAAGAGAAGAAGTTAATAGGGGACAAACCCACCACCCCCACAACATTAATGGATTGGAGGACCACATCGTGTAGTCCAAGAGCAGGGGACAAACTTCAGCACCTCAGGAGGCCTCTCTGAGTCCTTTTAGTTCTTTAATCTAAATCACGTTAATCTGACAAAAAGAGGAATTGCTTCAGGGCAGATTCAACCGGCAGGAAGGAGATTACATGACTTCCCAACATGACTGAATATTTGCCATGTTACATCAGGGTTCAGGAAATAACCTCGCAGATGAGCGAGGACATTCTCATTCTGGAGAGCAAGGTTGAGCACGCAGCGGTGGCTTCTCATCRCTTCCAGGAAAACACCAGGTGTTCCGTGAGGTCAGAAAACACTTCCAAGAAGCGTAACTCCTCCTTCCTGGTTTTGAGGTTGCGCATACGCAATTTTGGCCAGTTTAGGGTTACCTGTGCACAGATGCAGCTACACTGGCAAAGTTAATTTTTAGTATGGAGGAAGGTAATTCAGACATCGATAAGTATTGATCTTCACTTTCTCTCCTTCGTGACGTGAGAGACATTCTCAGATTACTTACAAAATGAGGATAATCATACATTATTTATCTACCTTTAAAGAAGATCCTGTCCACTTTTTTCCTAAGGATAATCACTTGGGATAAGAAGGAGAGGAGCCRAAGTTACCGCCCGTCTTCTCCTTTAACCAACATAAAACAAGGGGCAGGGAGAGAAAAGAGAGAAAAATATCAGCAAGGTCAGTTTTCCCTGGGATGAGGAAGGGACTAGGCAGGAAACTGCCCTTTTACTGTCACTTTTGGCTCCTGTTCCTGGTGTTGAAATCCAAGAGCTAATGAAGATAGATGAGTTCATCCATGCTGTTGGGGTCTGGATACGAATGAAAATTATTTAATGGTAAAAAGCTGTCTCAGGGTGCACCGATTAATTAGCAGAGCTAGGAGGAGAGTGACTCTACCAGCACGTCAGCTACTAATAATAGAGCCCCGATGGGTCAGGGAGCATATCCAAAAGGAAGATGAGGCAACTGTAGGCTCGCAGCTCGCCTTCACTGCAAGCAACAAAGGCAGAAACTCTTCCGGAGGGCTTGTTTGCATCTCCCACCTCCTGCTAGGAAGGGATGCGTCCAGGATGAGTTGCTACAAGGCCAGGCGTCCTCAGGGAGGACCAGTGCCCTGGGGATGGAGGTGGCCCCTCTCTGTCAACCCAAGAGTGTGGCTGCAGATCAGCGATGGGGAAGGTCAGCGGATGGGCACTCTGTTTCTCAAAGGATCTGCTGTTTTAAGCACTGCTTTTCCCTTTCTGCAAGGGGACCCGCAACCCTTTCAGACCTGCCCAAGAGACCTCAGCACAGCCTCCCTATACAACAATTTTCTGCCTTCCACCTCTTGAGGATACAAACTTTCGCTGAGAATTGGGTCTTTTAACACCTCTGAGGTCTCGATTTCTCCTTGCCTCAGTTTCCTACCTGTACAAATAAAACCTCCCCCCATCCATTTCAAGCATAACCTACTCAGAGCACAAAATCTCTCTCCCTGTGTGTCTACAGGGCCAAAAAAAAAAAA
>JAYKAV010002877.1:957217-1041565 GCA_035582835.1 Phoebastria nigripes | reverse complement strand
AGCTCCCGCAGGGAGCTTCCCTCTCCTGGAAGCACCAAGGATCACACTTTCCACATCTCTCATGTGATTGCAAGCAGTCACACATTGCAGCCAGCACTCAGAGAAGGAAACTAGTATCCCTCTTCCCTCAAAGGGACCATGAAGTGAAATGAGAAAGGGGGGGGGGGAATTCAAAAAGCAATTTTTGAGATGGGAGATAGTACATGGATCTCAACCAAAGCAGCTTTCAGGATCAGGTACATTTTGTTAAAAAAGTATTGACAAAATAAAAATAATAGGAGGCGAGTGATACGAGAGGTCCCTCCAGATACGCAGAAGCAATGCACGCATGTGGGTTTAGCTGCCATTGACCTAGCCCAAAGAAGCACAGCTCTAAACTAGACAACAAGGGAGGAAAAAAGAAAAAAAAAAATCTGTTGCCAGTAAACAAGCACGCCCCTTGCACGGGGCTGCAAACTCTGAGCAAACACCTTGCCCAACATCACTCAATTAATCATTAAAAGCATATCTAAAGAGCCCCATCTCAAAAAGAGAAATTAAAGCTGTGCAGAGGGGGACTTTCATACACTTTGGGGTTCAGGAGCTGTAGTCAGCCAAAGGATCCCCCCGGCCACAATTTCACACCGTAGACCGAGGAAAACCACAACTGCCCTGTTGACGCTTTTCAGCAAAAGCGCATCCCTCTGCGAGAGATCTCTCACATGTAAGGTTGGCAGTTAAGGCTTGATTTATAACCTAGGAGAGAAAATGCCATTACAAAGGAGCTGGGTAATCAGTAGACACAGTCTAATTAATCGTTTTTCTCCTGATGTTCTCCAACCACAGAAATTCTCACCTCTAATGAGCCGAGGTGTCTGTCAGTTGCTCTGTACTGGCAGCACATGCATTGGCAAGGTAAATAGGATCGGCTCCCAGCTGTGCTAGAACAAAATCCAACAGAGGGAAAGCGGGGTACCGTGAAAGATAGGGTATTTGCTTCCTCCCCCATCTCCAAATCAATAGGGAGGCCAACAGAGGCACTGTCACCTAGCCAAGGTGCATTCGATGGCCCAGACCATCAAAACCGCCACTGCATTTTCTTGAGAAGACTGCAGCTGAGATCCCCTGAACRTAGCTGTTATCTGCAGCACCCGTATCTCCACCTGCAACTTCACRACAATATTGCTTCCTTTACCTCCTGCGTATGCCATTATTTACAGGGGCGCTTCTGCTGGGCTGTGCTGATGAAACTGCCAGTCCTGCAATTCAAACTTATGCCAAGAAAATATTCTGCTGGCCTTTCCCAACCTTACCAACAATTCCACCTCCCAATTTCATTGCYGGAAACCACACAACACCCCTCCTCTTCTCATCCATACCAAAGCTTCCAGCTTCATATCTGCACACAATTATTTTCTTCTCAGGTGCTGTGTTGCTCTCCAAGTCTTTTCTCCCCAGACAGACACTCAGGGTCTCCCAAGACACAGAAGACGCTCATTTTTCCTTTTCCTTACCCTGGCAAGCAAATCTAGAGAGGGCAAAAAAGGAAAAGGAAGAATTTGCTTCCCTCTAACTTGCCTGCTGGAGAAACAAATCATCTCTGTGGCACCCACAAACCCTAACAGTAGAAAACAAAATGTGCACAAGAGTACGTACGAGGGATGTATGTCACACTACATTAAAAAATTTCCAGAATCAGTTGCTTCAAGGGTGAAGAAAGCCATGAGGATATAGCAGAGTGCTGATTTTCTGTCACGTACATCAGCATGGTACAAAATTGTTGTCAGCGCTGGAAAATTGCCCATCACGTGAGTGGGTTTAACAGACAATGAGCTGCAGGACACGGGCACAAATCCGGCAGGCCTGGAGAGCAAAAACACACTGGGGAGCAGAACGCAGCGTCCGTGCAGACGCGGTTCCCTCGGCAACGGGAGAAAACACCTTAAAAATGCTCAGAAGTGTTGTGCTGCACACACTCCCCCCCATTACCCTGGCTCTTGGTCCACGTGCTACAATATAATCCAGGCTGTCCCCAGACAATGCAGCCCTCAGCTCGTAATTATCACTGCACAGAGCTCAAAGGGCTGGGAGGCACACGTGTGCTCAGCCAGGATGACTGTCACGTTCATCACGTGTTGCCAGCAGCATCCAGCGGTACCGGCTTTAACTGCCCCTCTCCATCCCGTTCTGCCTTTTCCTCGTGCAACAGGTTAAAAAAAGTGACCTTACAGGAGAAGGGTGGGTGGTTCAGGGGTGGACGCATCACCGCTTTGGTGTGCGGGGATTGAAAGAGACCCTGTTTTAGCATCCCCCAAGCCCCACAGCCCCGTAGGGCCCCGCAGGCGGGTGACCGCTGCCAGGCAGCGTTGGGAAAGGCACGGGTAGCATGGGCAGCAGTTTGCCGTGGGTGGACCCGGCCCCCTCGCCACGCCTCCCACCGCCCCGGACAAGCCGCAGCTCCACGGGTCTACGGTACAACGTGCACCACCCAGCCTGGACCGGGGACGGAGGCCACGGAGACCCACGGCGATGGTAAGTCGCTGCTGGGAAATCCGGCTGTTGCTTTGCAGGAGGCGGCAAAGGATGGGGCAGGAAGGTTTCAGCGGCAGCTCCAGCCTCTGAGAAGAGGCAGGAGGAAAGGGAAAAAGGAGCAGAGCTCTGCGCTGTGGTTAATAAGTAACACAGGGAGCTCCGCCGGCTGCTGCTGAATTACTAAAGCCAGTGCTTTCCAGGCTCCGTTCCTCTGCGAGGGGGAGGGAAAGGGTCCATCAGCAAGACTGCACTGCCAGTGTGACCCCTGCTCAAATTCTGCATGGCAAGCATGACCCCCCACCCTGGCCAGCTAGAAATCAGCTTTTTCACAGCAGCGGAGGGGACAGGAGCAAAAGCCCGTGGGCCTTGCGGCATACCTCATTCCAGCCCTGCCTGCAGGTCCTGCTCACGCCAGGGCTGTCCCCTTTACCTTCTCCTAGGTGACAAGTCACCCTTGAAAGGGAAGATGTTAGTTTGAGCAGAGAGGGTTGTTTCAGCTCCAGAAAGCCCAAAGCTCTCCCTATTTCCCATGCTGGTTCCTCCTTTCCCTCGGTTGCACAATGCATCTACTTGATTTCCTGCTGGCAAAAAAAGAAAAATCCCAATGCCTTGGCAGTTGAGAGCCAGCAAAATAAAACAAAATAATTGTTTCCCTAATGAGAAGAGTGTGTTTTAAAGGAGTAAGTGCACATGAAAGCATTAACATGCCATACTGACAAAAACAGCAGGCTGGCCAATGTGCTGGGGTGAAGGAGAGAGGGGAAGGGATCGGGGCGGAGGGCACGGAGGGTGCTCCGGGCAGAGGGTCTGCCACCACAAGACGCAGCCGGAGGAGCTGGCTTTCATGTGGTCCGTTGGCCAAACCTCAGCCTGGCCGTGCCATCCGCTGGCACTGGGGTCTCAGAGAGGAGCTGGGCCTGGAAAAAGCCCCAGGGCCCATCTTCCCATGTAGTCACAATGCAGAAAAGGGTTCAGAGAACAATTAAGCCGCGTCCCTTCCAAGCAGCCTTGTTTTTTGCTCTGCCCGGAGGAGGCTGGCTTGGCACCCAGCCCCCTGTGTCCATACCCCTCTGCTCCAGGCAAGCAACAGCTCCGGCTTTACACAGCCTTTCCTCTCTTTAGCACCGATACACGAGCAGGAGCTTTCAGCCCCTGGTCCCAAAACCTGGCGCAGCCCCTACCCCACTCCCATCAGAGTCCCCCCCAGGGCAGCCCCACGGGTGCCCCCCGCAGAACCAGCCTCCGTCCCCACGTTATCCAGTTGCTAAGCTACCCGTGCCCGGCTTATCACGCCATCAGCACAGAAGGGCAACGGCTGAGGGTTTATTGTGCTGAGCTATGTTTACTCACTACCTTGCCTCCAAACCCAGAGCTCGGGAAGGGATGGGGTTGACGTTAGCGGTAGGTGGGGGTGGTGGAGCTGGGGCTGGCAGGGGACCATCCAAAATGCCGCACAAACTGAAGGGTGGCACGGGTGGTTTGCACGCTAGCAGCGAGGCCAGAGCATGCATGGGGGAGGAAGGCTTTCCCCAAACATCATGCAAGAGGGAGAGCCTGCAGCCACGATGCCAGGGGGACGGGAACCACCCCACAGCCAGCCACCCCTGAGCTAAGGTTCAGCACGCACCTTGGCACTCTCCATTTCATGAAGTGCTCTGCAGCTGACAGGCTTTCTCTAAGCATAAGGGTCACAGCTACACAGACAGGTAGGCACCCACACGGCCCGATGGCTTAGCAGACCCAGTAACATGGGAATAGGGCATAATCTTTTCAATCTTCCTCAAAACATACAAAACCAAAGAACCACCCACAAAAACATCAGCTCCGTGACGGCCTCATTGGTTTTGTACAGCCTGTGAGTAGCTGAACTATAGGAAAGGATGATTTGCCTTGTTTGGTCAGCAGCCCCTTGAGACGCTTAGCTTGGGCATCGATGCTCAGAAGCAGCATCTTAAACAACAGCTGAGCAAACACCCACAAGAAACAGCAGGCTGTATTTGTTGGGACTCACATCCAACTTGCCACACTTTGCTCTACAGCATATAAAGGAAAACAAATTGCAAAGAGATGTTGGTCTTTGTCACGGAGAAACAACAATCCTCACCAACTCGAAAGATCAGATCACCCACTAGGAAAGAATTTTAATTGCCAGAACATAATCTTTCAGATTTAGACCTTATTGCCCTCTACAACTCCCTGAAAGGAGGTTGCAGCGAGGTGGGTGTTGGTCTCTTCTGCCAAGCAACTAGCRATAGGACGAGAGGAAATGGCCTCAAGTTGYGCCAGGGGAGGTTTAGGTTGGACATTAGGAGAAATTTCTTTACTGAAGAGTGGTTAAACATTGGACCAGGCTGCCCAGGGAAGTGGTGGAGTCACCATCCCTGGAAGTATTTAAAAGACGTGTAGATGAGGCGCTTAGGGACGTGGTTTAGTGGGGCATGGTGGTGTTGGGTTGACGGTTGGACTTGATGATCTTAGAGGTCTTTTCCAACCTTAATGATTCTATGATTCTATGAGATAGAGCAATACCCCTCTGCACTCACTCCTGCCTTCCCCACTGAGCCAGAAGATACGCTGGCTCGGTAGCCCCCATCCCCAGGAACTCCATTTTAGTTTCATCTTTGCCCATGTTCACTCCCCAAAGCCAAGAAGAACTGCTGCTTTTTCTCTCCCCCCCCTGAGAAAACCAACAAACCGCAGCTCTGCCCAAGAGGGGAAGACAATACTAAATCACAATCCCTCCCTCTGCCCTTTGTTACTCAGACAGAAACAGCCTCTTAAACTCCATCGTAACATAAGGGAGATTGAAAAGGAAAAGGGAGGTGAACTCCAATTTAGTGTGACTCATCTCTCTGATTCACACCGCTTCTTTCTGCTCTAAAGCAGGCTTCCAGTGCAGATGACCTGCAAATAAAACCCTCCCGCTTCGGGAAGGTACTTCACGAACCTCAAAAGCAAGCAATTCTCAGTTCTAGAAGCCATCACAGAGTTTCAGGGTTTTTTCCCAGAAAATTATATGTAATGTATTTGGGAGCTTAACCTCACACAGCCATCATTTCTTAGTACCTCAGGTTATAATGAATACATATATATGCCGCTAAAGTGGTAGGTGTTGCAGGTCACCTGCACTGTGGACTTCACTTGACCTAGGTACATGCAGGATGTACCCAGGGCAGGGAGCAGAGGACAGCGTCGATATCCCCTGTCATCGGCACCCCCCAATTCAGGTCTGCACACACACTCTAACCCTCCCACCCAGTCTGCAGCTGCCTCCACGGACCCATAACTCCACGACCCATGGGATGCCTCGCTGCTTTGAACATCTGCTTCATCCTACCTCTGCCACGCTGATCTTCCTTTCCTTTCTGCGGCGTCAGGCAGGAAAAGCCCACAGGCTGAGCGCGGAGGAGAGGGAGCAGCTGCTGCCAAACTTGAGAGCCGTGGGGTGGAACGAGGTGGAAGGCAGAGACGCCATCTTCAAAGAGTTTCACTTCAAGGATTTCAACCGGGTACGAGCATCGGTGGTACAGAGTTTTACAACACGGGAGACCTGGTTTGCAGAGCAGGGAGTCCCATCTGCAAGGCTCAGCCAAAGAAACCCCTCCGTGTTTCTCCTGAAATGTAATGGCTGAGCAACATGACCTGCCCAAGACACCAAAGTGCTCAACCCAGCACATGGATTTGTCTGGGAAAAGCTCCCCCAAAAGGAAGAAAACCCATAGAAAACCCCAACAAAGATACCGAACATCCCAGGCCTTGCATTTGGTTGCGTTACCTAGAAACGTGTGGTGTAAAATTAATAGCAATGGGGTGAAAAACAATCTATCACAGGGTAAGTGGTTCAGAGCTAACTTTTCTTCTTACTCCACTGGGCAGGCCTTTGGCTTCATGACCAGAGTGGCTCTACAGGCAGAAAAACTGGATCACCACCCCGAATGGTTCAATGTGTACAATAAGGTAAGAAAGAGGGATGGTGGGGACAACCGGAGCTCTTCAGGAAACACATCCCTTTTGTGAGGCATAAAACAGCAGCAGCAAGTGCTGTTCAGATCAGTGGGACCTCCTTCCTCAGATGCTCTGCCCTTGGTATATCACAGACAGCCTACAGGTATCACCTACAGATCCTTTCCTCCCCCTTTTTTCCACCTGTCCAGCAGCTGCCTGTAGGCTGGCACCAGGGTTGCTTTTTTAAATCAGTATCAGAAGTAGCAGCAAGGGGAAAAGCTTCTGGAGAAAGAGTAAGTTGGAAAGTGGGCACAGCTGGCTGCTGTGACAAAGGCAGGGGTGGCAGTAACAGCTTGTGACCAGGATGAGCCGTAGAAAGGAGAAAACCAGGCAAAATGCCAGACCACCTCTCCCACCCCAGGAAATTTTGCTAATGAGTCTGAAGAAAGTAATAGCGCTACCTGCCTCAGATGCGAACCGTCTGCAGCACTGGGGGAAACTGTTCCTGCTCTTTCTGCCAGCACTTGGTTGGTCTGTCTGTCTGGTTTAGGTTCACATCACCTTGAGCACCCACGAGTGTGGAGGCTTATCGGAGCGAGACATCAACTTGGCCAGCTTCATCGAGCAGGTTGCAGCTTCTCTCTCCTGACTAGAGAGAGACACACGAAGCCAAAAATCAACCCTGCCGCTGCCGCAACCCGCATCTCGCCTGGATGGCTGCACCGAGAGCTTTCTCCCACTTCCAAGGTAGTTCCTGGATCCAGATTCCCTAACGCCATGCCAAACACCCCGCCGCAGCTCAGATGGATGGAGGCACTTCTTGGGCACCATGCATATATCCATCTCTGATCTTGCTGCTTCCATTCTTAAACCCTTCATTAGCTGTGCGCTACCAGCCCACAAACTGCTGAGCCTCTCGGGCTTTCAGCACACGTGCCCTTTTACCGGGAGTCACGTTACACAATTGCACCAGTAAATCTTTCCAGAGCCTGGCCCCATCCAGCCACTGTGTGACTGCTTCTTACCTACTGGAACATGCTTTCTACCTAAAACGTGGTACGTGAACCCTTCGGTTTCTCTATAACATACCAGCAACTGTGACATGCAATTTGGTTATTACTGTAACCTCTCTCTACCAGTATTATAAGCAGGCATGCGATCTCACCCCTATTGTAATCGGCCTTTAGTAGGATACCAACTGAAAATGTTTACAATAAAGGTCTTKGTTAACCTCATGTCAGTTTGGAAGGAGGCCTCACTGTCAAAATTACACCAACAGGTTTTCCCAAGGCAGGTACTGGCCTGACTGCTCTCAAGAAGGTGCTTCTGCCATGGAAACGCTTCTTGATGAAGCAACACGGAGAAACGGCACGTGCCTCCGCAGGCCTGCACCTCAAAGTGAACGGGGTCTGAAAGAGAATGAGATTATCAAAGCCAGAGCAGACCAGATAAAAATTGCTTGTGCTAAAATCAGAAGCGTACCATAGCCAAGGCACAAACACAGGGAAGGCACAACCAAAAGGCACAAAAGCAGCACAAGCAACGGGCCAGGGGTTTCTTATGGTGGGATACCTCCCAAAAGAGGTTGTAGGTGGATTTGGTGGTGTAAGATCTTCACTCCAGTAACACAACGACCTCAGCATTCAGGGAGTCTGCAGCCAAATTGCTGCATTTTCGGTACAACAGGAACAATTTGCTGTGAAACCAACAGTAGTTGTTTTCAGCAAAACAGTCTGGGAGAACACTACAAACACCCAATTCAGGTCGTCTTTTTTTTTTTTTTTAACCCTTTAAAATTCTATAAAGCATTAAGAGAAAATCCATAGCTCTTAAACGACAGTTTTCAGCATCCTTGAACATCACACGCAAAACATAGCCACGGACACCACCTTTATCTTGACAGAATGAAAGAGCAGCCCTCGGGCAGAGTTAGTAAGATTCATAAACCATTCTCCCTGCCACAGACTGGGCTGTGCGTGAGCAAAGACCAGGAGCAAGAGGTCCCCATTCATTCAAATGAGCATTGAAACAGAAAAATAAAGAGTTCAACGAGCCTACATAGCTAAATGCACCATTTTAATACAAACTAGGCCCATTTTCACCATCTCTTCAGCTATTTCAGCCTACAGTTTTACAGTGGCAAATTAGAGCAATACAGAATACTGCCGTCAGATGAACTCATCCCATTTGCTCATTAAAAAGTCAATGTGTATTTATTGGGCAAGATATTATTGTGTTATATGCAACCCTTCCACTCCCCCCTCCCCCAAGTCATCAGAAAAGTGCAGTTGAAATCCACAGCATGAAGACACACATCTCTTCTTGGTCCATCCCATTGGATATTCTTCAGTCCAGTACCTAGGAGCACGCACATCCCTTGGGAGTGCTTTGTACAAGCAACAAATATAGCGTCTCGCTTGGAAAACCTGACAGTCAGAAATCTCGCAGGAGTTAGTCGCGAAGATCCCTCCAGGTCTAAAGTAGATTCCAGTTTCAGATCATAATCCAGTTCATAAAATTCTTCCTTTTTGTCTTTTAAATAATTATACAGCCTGTTAATCGCACTGTTTTCCCAAGACCGTTTGSCATGATAAAGGAGATGCAGATTACATGTTAGATGACAAGGATGAATAAAGACTACACACCWGTAAATTACTGTGGCCTATTCCTGACCAGAAGATTACATTTACAGTATAGAACAAATACACATAAAATAATTAAACCCACAAATATTACTAGTAAGTGAAGCCCAGAATAGAATACATTGACTTACAAATAACATCTTCAAATACATCCAAAAACGTGAAATGGAGCACTGATCTGTTAGATCCATCTACTTCCTCAGAGGAGAATGCAACCAGGGAAGAGGAGGGAGGTTTTCTCTCCTTAACCCCACCCCAATCCATCCCCCCCTTCTTTTAAAGCAGAAACAAAAAGAGTACCTCCCTTTTTTTTTTTTTTAAAATCTCGGTTCAAAACAGAACCATCACAGTAGCCAGACACTTAAGACTGTCTCCAAAGTACAGCAAACTCAGAGATGCAGTAATGGTCACATTGGCAAGACGTTAACAGAATAAATAGGTCCAACATAAACGCTGACTGCTAGAGCTCGTAACACCATCAAGAGACTATCAGGCAATTCAAATGCAATGTTTTCAAAAGGGCTCAGAGACATGCATAAAGTCATCAATTTAAGGGCAGATGGCCAAAATACTTTTTTCTCCTAGCACTGAGAATAAACCTGTTAAAAAGCAAGTATTCTTCCCACAATCACTGGGCCCAAGGCTGCACTGGTTTGTGCAGTGGCTGGTAAATAACCTTCTCATTCGGTAAAATTACTGTGCTAGTGTGTGCTTCAGCTGCGTTAAGCCAGTGAGGGTCAGCTTGGGGCTGACAAACCCATTACAGCAGAGAGAGACGCCTTCAGATGCCCTGCACAAGATGCTGCAGACGTGGCACAAAGTCTTCTCCCAAGTGTTGAACTCTGCCCGGGAAACTCTCAGTAGCATGCAAAAAGCTGAGAGGAAACACATGGGAAAGCCCTGCAGGAGTGACTCCACTGCTGTTTAATAATTCAAGAGATTCTAGCTTGTCCTTAAGGCCACAACTGCCTCACAAGTTGCACTGGGAAAACTCTCTCACCGTAAAAACAGCGGAGAAAAATAGGAAGGGTGAGCCACATGCCCAAGGCTTGAATACCTCCAACTTGCTGCATCCTATCGCCTACCTCGGAGCTATACCAGCATCTTTGTAATACTGTAAAGGGACTTGGCTCAATACAACTACTATTCTACCTTACAGGCAAGAGTACTTTCTCTGAGGCCAGTCTGCCTTTGAGGTTTTTTTTCAGTATAGTACCATAAGGAAATGACCACAGCAAACGCTGCAGTCAACAGCTGAACCCTCAAACCCTCCCTGGCATTCCACAAAAACAAGCCAGAGAAGCGTCAAGGCACAATGGTGAATGCCCTTTTGAGAATGTGCCTTAAAAGAATCAGTGCAAAGAGCAGAGATTACTACTATTACAAAAGTCACCTTTTTATACTAAAAGATCATGGTAAAAAAAGGTCAGCTTTGGCGCCATCCGTTTGCACATGAAGTCCCTAGCCATGACACACGCCAGGGCCTGACTGACTCTACTACAGCATTGTGAGATAGTGCAAAACCTTCAAGTTATGAACAGTGAAATCACTGTTTTGCACATCCCTCCAGAATTGTGGAAGGTACAAGCAGCACTCTAGGTGGTAAATGCATGTCTTCTAGAAGAGGCAGGGAAGCAAAACAGTTACTATGTACCTAGGATTTTCAGTACCATCCAGTTCCTCTCCCTACACCACCCGCTTGGTTTCTATTTCTGCTGTTATTCAAACCAAGAGATTCCAGAAAAGGATTTTGTGTTGGGTTTTTTTCCCCTCAGCAGATATTGATTGCAGTCTCGCTGAGATCTCCAGAGGGGGATTTCAAAAAGAGTACATGACCATCTTTCCTTTGCCAATTTATCGGCTCTGCATTACATAGATATAAGGCTCCCAGCACAGTCTGTTAAACGCAGTAGCTTGGAGAAATACTCAAAAGAAAACAAAATATTCAATTTATTTTCTACCTTCAACTTCTGGGAAGATTGAAGCTTTGGAACACAACATGAGAACTCGAATCTAACACTTGGCTGGACACCAGCTGAATACCAGGTCTGAGGAGAAGAAACAGCAAGGAATGAAGTGACACGCAGAATACCTGAGGAATCTGGAGTTGTGGAATGGACATTCAATTCACCATCAATAGTCATGATGAAAATAGGCAGCGGGAAGGGAAGAAAAGCCCTAAAACTAAAGTTGGGCATGAAAACAATGCAGATTTCAGAACAGACTAAGACTGGGAAGGAAGTTTTCAAGATCAAGCTGCCATCAGACCTGCAATTGTAGGAACAAAAGGCTTACTGCAACCTCTTCCCCTAGGAAACCTTTAGAACCACCCCAGTGCTAGTTGGCAAGGCACCAATTGTTGCACTACAGTCAGCGGTGGCCGGGAGAGCCGTTCATGTGCTTTTCGCTGCAAGGAACATCCGTGCTGTAGAGGCCGTCCAAGTACGCCTGAGAAATCTCCGCTACCAAGCTCCTGTCTGGGACAGACTGGGCCATTCCATAGATGGCTCCCTAAGCAGAGAAGAGGAGGTCGTTACATAGGATCGTTAATGCCATCAGAGAAACACGCTCACCCCAAACATACCCTCGCTATATTGCTGGCCTCCTTACCATGCCTGTCGTCTTGGCGTTGAGGTCCTTCATGATCTCCTCAATGCTGTCTTTGACATCTTTCAGGAACTGTTCAGCAACACCAGACTTTGTGTGCAACTGCGTAATGCAGAGATGAATGCTGGGCAGGCAGGGGAGAGCGGAGAGATTAACCATCTCAAGTATGTACAGCTTCACATTTTCCGAGCAACCGACAGCAATTTCGTCCCTCCCTAGCCAGTGACAACTGTATATCTCCTTAAAATAGCATTTCAGCAGTATAATGGGAGAAGACAATCCACTCCCTTCCAATTAAAGGTAATCCCTGCAAAATACCTGCTAGAACCAAGCTGCGGAGAATTCAGCTCTTCTTTTGCAAAATGGCAACTCCTTCCTTCCTGACTTCACCGTACACAGTTAAAGGCCTGTAATTTTCTCACCTCATTCCAGGTACCTCTGGTGAGAAAAATGCAGCTGCCTGCAAGCACGGTGATCCTTGCCATCATTTCCCTCCCCAGCTTACATAAGCTATCAGCCACCCATAGCACGGTAGTTAGCATCCGCCAGAAGGAACAGGGCTACTCGCACCTCTGAGCTATTGCTTCAGGCTCTCTAGACTTTGCTTCCTGCTAACTGCAAGTCCAAAATTTTTTCAGTGCAGCTACATCTGAGAGCATTGGCCTCTTACCCACAGAAAAACAACAACTACCCACTCAGGGAAGCTCTCTGACAAACACTCATTTTACACCAGGCTGGAAATATCACTGAAAATGATCAGCCCTTCACTGTTCTTTCAATTACCTTCATCTTCAGTGGGCACCAAGTTACTAAAAATAAATAAATCAATCTACAAACCCTCAGTTAACTAACATGAGATAAAGCCCTGGCTATTTATATTTTTCTGCTTGTATTAGAGGCAAATAGAAAGGGAGCCTCAGATATGTCCTCTGCCAGGCTCATTAAAATTACTATTGCCTTATCCTCACTGCAGTAACTGCTATATATCAGCAATTACAAAAGTAATTCCTTCTCTGCAGAGGAAAAGTCTACATACAATTTATCGCATATGGACAACACCACTCAGCAAATCAAGAGAGCTATGTGGCCTCAAGACGACCATCTTCCATACCCTGGCTACCCTCATCACTCCGCTGGTCTCCACAAACTCACCTTGATGGGAACTGTAGGACATTTAAGTTCCATCCTTTTGCAGCTAAGAAATTAGATAATCGATAAATGTCGAAAGTGTCCGAACCGATGGAGAGGACAGACACCTCAGGGTTCCCAAAAATGAAGATGCTGTCAATTTTTCTCAACCTTAAAAAGAAAAAGGAGAAAAGAAGTGACCGACCAGGGTTACAGGGGCCAGACATTCTGTCCATCTATCTGGAGCCTTAAAGGAAAAGCTACAGAAGGGAACAGATGACAGCACATCCCTACCAAGAGAAACACGCAACCAGCCCAGGCCATTGGGACTTGCAAGAGGACTCAGGTCATTAGAGGCCCTAAAGTCAAGTACACTCAGGAAGAAATGGATGAGAGGGAGGACAGAGAGGCAAGGGAAGACAGAATAGCAGAGAAGATCAGCTTATCGGCTCACATAGCAACACAAGCACCCCAACAAGAGAGAGTATAACCCTTCTTTCATCATCTTCAGTAAGTCCTTCCAGATTCCCCCTCAGCCATGGCTGAGGCAGAAGAAAGTTGAAGCAAAGTCAGCTAAATAAAGATGCCTGCACCACCCCCCCCGTGCCTCTCAGCTATCTGGCACAGGGGACCAAACTGGCCATAAACAAAGCATCTTCTCCCATAGCTGCCCAGTGGATCCCCACCCAGCAGGTAACATGCTATAGCTTCTCTGGGGTCGGGGGGGGGGGGGGAATTTGCAAGAGAAACAAAAGGAGTTTGGGAGGAGGAGTCCAGAACAGGGTTGAAGAGTGTGATCAAAACGCTAAGGCACACGTACTCTGATTCGAGGAAACGAGCCGTTTTAATGATCCTCTTCGTAGCCTCAACGTAGCCCGATTCCCCTATGTGCATCAGAGTTGCCCAGCACGCGGCTATGATTCCACCAGGCCTGGAGCCTGCCACRGAGGGGGAGGCGTATATACCCCCTTGCCAGTCGGGTGCTACAAAGAACTGGTAGCTCCTGTACTTCTTGTCGCTGTACAGCACCACTGAGGAGCCCTTGGGAGCGTAGCCATACTGCAAGGGGCACAGAAAGCATTAAAAAGCAGCAGGAGGGCACAGGAACACATTCAAGCACTCACTGCATGCCGTCACCAAGATCCCACTTGCCCGTACTTYGGTGCATTGCACAAAGCATCTGAATAGGGCAGCCCTTACCCCCGGCACTTCAGCGCTCCTCCGCATCGCRGAGCAGAAATGCCTGAAGGCAGGCACGGCATCGGGAATTGCTCCCCAAAAATGAAAGCATTGGAAAACCTTTCTCCCCACTTCTTACCTTGTGGGTGTCAGCAGAAATGCTGGTCACACCTTTTACACGGAAGTCAAATGGACGCTTTAGAGGGAACCCTGCCTTGTCCATGAAAGCAATAAGAAAACCACCCAGGCAGGCGTCGACGTGGAAGGGGATTTTGTACCTCACCGCAAGCTGCGTGTGAACAAGAGATTCTGGTGAGTAGCATGCAATCAGGCAAGAAAACAATATTGTCGGGGCACCCAAACTCCAGTCACCAAAAGGTACTCTGCATTTCATAATTAAATGTTTCCCAGACCCTTTTGGAACATCATGCCACTCTCAAGCCATTGAGGATAGGAGATCTGGAAGGGCTGGCTATTTGTGGGATGCTTTCTCCTGCCTTCCACATATTTGAAGATTGCCAGCAAGAGGAAAAACAACATTGCATTTTGGCAGGTTGCTGTATTTGCCAAAGAAATGTGACAACATGGTCTGAAAGGAGTATCCGCAATAAAGTGTAAGGGTGTGATCCAAATGAAAAGAAGGTCAGAGGCCTTGGCTGGTTACATACAAAATAAATAACTGGAGCACAGAGAGAAAAATCAAGAGGCATGTTTGAAAAAATAAGATCCCAGCCTTTTGACTCCTACTCCCTCCACGCATTCCTCCAACTTCCTCCAAGCCTTTTTACCAGGTGGACTATTTTGCTGTTACTTCCTCTCAGCTATCAAATAATGCCCTTCTAGTTGGTCTCACAGCGGGTGCAGAAGAGCTCAAAGTCACATACACAATACATACCTTCAGTTACAGCAGAAGTTTATGGCACGGACTTGAGAGTTCAGAGACAAAGCACGTGCAAAAGGCTTGTCACTTTGCCTTGCTGTGGCACACTGCATGCACCAGCTCAAGTCTGAAATCCAGCCCCACCCAAACAGCCTTATGACAATGCCCAGAGGTACTTCTGGTATTTAAAGCCCACCCTCCCACAGCAGTTACAGAGTGCAAGAAAACAGTCCCATATTCCTCCTCACTTCCAAATTGCATCGTACATACCCTGCTGCTGGTTAATACTCCATTTAAGCACAGTAATACCCTCCCAACCAGTCTGCTCCTCCCACCAGATTCACTGGTTGGCATCCTGGAACCCCTCTGCTCTTCTTGTACAGAAGGACATGCTGGTTTTATTGCTACAGCACCCAGAAGTCCCAGGGGCACCCCACCTCTGCCACCTCTTCAATCGGGTCCATAATTCCATGCGGGAACTGGGGAGCAGAACAGACCAGCATGGCTGTGTTCTTCGAGATAGCTCTCCTCATTGCCTGAAGATTTAAAGAGACAAGATGCTCACATTCCATTTACCAAGTGCCACCCTGCCAAAAAAGATAAAGAGTGAAAACATGCAGCATCTGGTCTTAAAAACCAACACACAAAAGCCTATAGAAAGCAAAGCAAATGAGCTACAAGCACCAGCAGACATCAACTGAGTAATTTAACTCATCCACTTGGAAAGACTAGAACACTTTTGTTTGCCCTCATCTGAAATCTGGGGCTATTTCTGAAATACATAAATTATTTTATTCTAAATGAATCACACAGGAAAAAGGGATGGTTTACATCCAATTATTTCAAACAAAACCTTATCTGCAATGACAGGCACTTACTCCTGCCATTCTTCCTTATTTCCAGGAAGCATTCATCCCTCTTTATCCCCTGACCCGCCACCTGGATAGGTAGATTTCTTGCTATTTGCTGTACAATGCTAGTTTCCCATAGAAAGAGTGCTGTGCTGCCTAAAGCAATACCTGAACATCCACTTCCATAGCCTTGGTCAACGGTATGTGAATCAACTTCAGTCCAAAGTAGTGCGCTGCCTTGTCAAACGCTGCGTGAGCACTCACCGGGACCAACCTAGAAAAGTAACAGATTGCATATGTCAACCCAGGCAGCACCTAAGCCTTACCATGAACAGGAGGAGAAAGAGCAAAAAAATTTCAACTTGCAGATATTTGTGCGTGACAGACAGGTCACAAACAGGCCAATTGCATGTTTCAACTAGCCAAAAATCATACAGACTGAAAAAAGAAAAAAAGTTGGGGAAAATACTGTCTAGGACAGAATAGAGGCCACGTGCTGTTCTGAACTAAAATGATGGACACTAGATCTTGAACAACCCAGAGAAAACCTATTCAAGTAATTCTATTCCACTGCATGGTCTTCTGTGAACCAGGAACCAGAATTCCCAAGAAAGCTAATTTCTCGTCATATCAAACGATAGTGTACTGTCTCCAACCAACCACCCTCCCCGAGAGGGGCGTATGAGACGATACAAAAGGGAAGGAGCAGCATAAATACACCAAACGCACATAACATTTGCTGTCTCCCATCTCGAATGGCAGTGGCTGAACAGCCTTAATTAACCTTGTTTTCTGAGGCATCCTATCTTTATCGTGGCCTTTAATAGCATGCAAAAATGTTAGAGAGGGAAGAAAAGAGCTGCAGGAATTCAGCAGAAGATGAACACCACAGTGTTTCATCTCTCTTTACATTTTCCCCTCGTAAGCAATTAACCAGAGAAATATTTTTGATGCACCGTCTAGAAAAAAAAAGAGGCACATTAGAGAGAGCAAATCCTCTATTAGCAGTGTAACAATGTAGCACAATTCCTCATTTCAGCTCCAACCAGCCCCAACTTTAGTCCCAGAGTTTTCAGGCTAAACCCTCTTTTGATCTGAATAAATCAAAACCCTTAAACACTTCAAAGGGCCTGACAATCTCTGCTCAAGAGGGGCCCAAAGCAGATATGAGCAGGCTCTGTCTAGAGCAGCACACAGGTATTGCCAAAAACATCTGCGCAGCATAGCTACCRCAGCCCCCCACCAACAATCATGCCCCCCAGGCTGCTTAAAGGTTCCTGTGCTTTTGCACCGCTGCTTTCGACCCAGAAGGACAAGGAGGTGGTGGTAATGGGCTATGAAATGAAGGAATATCAGGGTCTAGCAGCCACCTCCACTAGAGGAACAGCAAGTCCCACAAGCTCCCAAAGCGAAAACCAAGTCGCGGAAGTATTGCTCACATTTCTGGCTGCTTGATGCCTTTCTCGTAAGCCAGGTCTCGGTACGCCTTGCAGGCCATCAGAATGCTCTCAGTCCCCCCAGATGTCATCTGTCATGAAGAAAAGCAGCAAACAAGAAAAACAACAGCTTACGTGGATGTTGCAGAAGAGAAAAGCAAAAAACGGATGCTGCCACAGCATCTCTGCCCCAAAATGCTTCAGAGGCAAGAGATGTACAGGAAAACTCTGGTTTCAAGGGCAGCAGAAGCCACTGAACAGCTCAAGGTAGCTTTCTGACATTCAGCTTGAAAGTGCACATTTAAGTAAATGGTGACTCCTCTATTTAAAGGGGGAGGGGGAAAGGGAAAACAAAAAAATATCCAACTCAAAAGCCTGACAAGAGGGGACCATACTGCAGAGTCACTAGCTGGCAAACTTGACCGCACCTCATGAAACTACTAGTACGTACTTAGCTCTTGATTACCAGGGGATTGTTTATCTGGATTACAGATTAATTATGCCACGTATACGGAAACAACAAAGTTGATTCTGTATTAAGTCAAGTGAAGTCCAGCAGAGTTTATTAGGTCTGGAGTAGTGCCATGCCAAGGCACAGAGCCAGCTCAGCATTGGCACTGCTCCTGATCTACATAACCCTCCCAGAACCTGGAACACTGCAGAGCAGAGCTCTCTCTCCCACCTTCTCTCTGCAGAGGCCAGCCTAGGTCTGGTCAACAGCAGGCCAGAGCCTGTAAGTCCTCAAGGACCCAAGAAATTTTATACCAGGAGGAATGGCTGCATTATTCTCCCCAGCAAGTCCCTCAGTATCCACACAACCCACTACCCGTGCTGTCCCAGCCCTCTTTACCCTGACCATAGGAGAACAAGGGGGTTTGCATCAGGAGGTGGAAGAGAGGAAGGTACACACACAAGCTGTTCAATCAAGTTTACTATTGCATAGTAGAACTCAAGAGCTGTTGCAAATAAGTGAAACTCTTTACAGGAAGAAACTCCTCAAGTGGGAGGACTGTCTCTTGTCGGCCAGCCTTTATGAGTTCTGACACGCAGGGGACAGAAAAGTGTGTGGGCACAAATCTTCCAAAGTAAAATTTTAACCTAGTAAAATGTGAGGTTGGTTTTTGAAGCAGCCTGCAAGACTGACTTACTGCTATGCTGGGTGAGCCATAACTTGAGGATGGGGGTACCTGGGACAGGTATACAGAAGCGCAGGTGAAAGAAGAATCAAAAGCTACTTATAGCRCTTATGGAGGACTAATTTTGATCCTCAGACGTGCTGAACCAACTGCAACTTCCCCTTTTAACCTCTTCCCCCAAAAAATAAACATTAAAAGGATGCAATCACATTTGCGTGCCTTATGACATCTGCTAGTCTGGGTTTTCTTTTGGTTTTTCCCAGCTGACATAGCTGCAAAACCCCAAAATGCAAAGAAGTAGTGTGACTGCGTGACAATGACTAAACATTAAGTACAGAGATAAGGAACAAAGTTCACAGGCACATAAAACAGCCTGCCACGTTTGTTCCTAACATGATCCAAGCTAGCAGCAGCTGCTGCCACAGGCACCATGGAAGTAACTGTCACACCACAGAAAGTTTCTGCTTTTTTGGTAGTTTGTAAAGCAACAGCTGCCACAGATAAACCCTAACAGAGCCTCACGCTGGATAAAGAAATCGTTGCATTTATTGTGAGGCAAATACATGGTAGCAGGAACACAATGTCCTAAGCGTTTTATGGGCTGCGTCATTCACTTCTCAATCCTTCTTATGAAAAGATCTGTGAAGTTGTCAGCTATTACCTTTGGGAAAAAAACCAGCTGGTACAACACAGATTGCCTTCCTACTGCCGGGTGGGAGAAGAGGAATGGGATTATTGCATACTTGTAACACTGCTTGCAATATTGCTTACAATATTGCAATGATTGTGAATGATTGTGAAAACTTTGCTAGGCATGATTTGGGGATCTCAGGATTCACGTTACTGAACAGCAGACACTTCGTGCCACCAGCCCTGCTCCTTGTTGAGCAAGCCGTCCCTACCTCTACTCTCATCTAGATAACCTGCTCTTCAAAGAGCAGCCTCTATACAGTCTTATTCCCGTTTCAATCTTTCCAAAGCACCAACATCTTGCCCTTATATGTGACAAACCTTCCTTCAAAGTCTGGCTTATCACTTGGCATGCAAATGCTGAGCCACACACAGTTTTGGGGAGGTCAGAGTCAATGCTTTTCAGCAGTCGGTCAGATGCAGGTTAAGGAACAACATCCGGGACGGATCCTCCTCCCAGGCACCAAGACTGGCATGCAGATGACCACACAGAAAGCTTGATCAGGCAGCTGAAAATCCACCTAAAAAGCTGAATTTCAGCCAGATCAGCTTCCTAAAACCGGCCCACAGCTGCCACATCAGTACCAACATGAGCGTACGCCACGGAGATGTGCCAGAGCAGCTTGATCTACAGCAGCACCTTCAGCGTGGTGCAGCTACAACAGCAAAAACCCTTTTGGTCCACATGGTTTATACCTGCAGAGGGAGTCTGCTCCTTTGCAGGAGGCTTTGTCAGCTTAGCTATCAACAGCAAACTCGTTCTGCTATAGCCAGGGCTTGAATCACTGTCACAGGATACAACTTCCCCACCGCCTGCGGCACACCGGCAGCCGGCCAACACGCAGTGATTCAGCACCCGCCAATGGCTCACACAAATATTTTTTTTTTTCTTCTCCTCTAAACGAAAGTCCACAGGCTCAAGCGATGCCATGGGGAAAAGGGGCTGGAAACAGGCATTGTTTTAAGCAGCTTTCGAACCCTGCGCTATCTTCAAAAGCCAGGCAAAGTGTGTGGAAAAAGGCAAGCAAACAGACTTTTTTGTTCTTGATTTATTTATTATTTTCTAAATGGGAGGGGAGAGGAGAAAGCACAGGGAAAAAAATCCCTCCTGCTTTCTAAACTCGGTACATCCCTTCCATTGCTCCCTCCCTCCAAATCATTAAAACAGCAATAAGAGGTACGGTCCCCTATTCTGGGATTTCTTTGGCCATGCCACTTGCATGTCACTGTCAAACTGTCAGACATAAAGAACCATTTTGCTTTGTGGTCTCTGAAGTTTTGCTTGCATTTTCACCTTAGGAAACACATCCATTCAGACCCTGGAGACAAAGCYGACCAAAAGTTTCACTGAGCTGAACTACCCCATGAATAAGAAAGCAAACTACAATTTATTTCTAAGGTAACATTAGAGTAAAAATATACCACAACCCACTGCATGGTCATAACGTAGTGACAGACTCACATAAAACCCCTGTAAACCTGCAGGTTGTAAATTCCACTAGTTGTCTCTCTCAAGGTGACCCGCTCATCACTACAGATAAAACCTGAGAGATCTGCGGAGTTTAAGTGCCCCCCAAGATACATCACTCACATTTCACTGTTAAAGTCCTACTTCAAAAGGTGCAGCCAGCACTCCGACAAAGTTTGGAAGCCCCAGAATTTGGGAGGAAGAGACAAGATGGTTTCTACAGGAGGCTTAGGTTTGCATCTACTGATTTTGCCTCCTCTCTCCTGTCCTCMGCTGCAGAAAGCGCGAAGAAGAATTCATAGAGACACATCAAGTACACACGCACACACACACCCCCAATTTTCCCCTGCACTTCAAAGCTGCCCTTTCTTTTTAAAGTTCAAACAACTACTAAAAAAAAAAAATCATTGAAGCTTGCATAAAAGTGGTGATTTCTCCCCAAATTAGAGGGGAAATCCACAGAGCCAGCACCGCAAAACAAAGCACCTTGTAAACAAGAACACATGCACACATCAGACAAGAACAAACTCTCCCCATTCCTCCTCTATGTGCTGAGCTTAATTAGTCCTTCCAAATCATTGCAAGAATGTCATTAGAATCTCCTGGGAGCCAAAAATCACCAATTCCTGTCTCTTTGCTCCTGCATAACACGATTAAAAGTAAGAACAAAAGGAGTAATTAGTGAGAAATTGGAAGCATCCATCCACTCTTGAAAATGATTACTTTTAAAAGCTGCTTAAAAACGTGGAACATCTCTCGGTGCAATTTAAGGCAAAAGGCACGCCTGCACACCCCCCCACCACAAGGGCATTGTTAGTATTTTTATGCCCATGTTTAAACTACRGAGAATTATAGCCCCCATGTCTCAAATAAAGGCAACTTCTATAAATAGTGCAAGCTGCTCATCTGATTTAACATTCARAAAACTAAAAAGACATGTTTCATTTTAGCATTTAAGCAGCACACCAAAAACCTTCAAAGAGGAAGCAGGGGACTGCTCTCCAGAGATCCTGCTTAGGAAGATGTCCACATGACACATGGCAGGACTGCAGAAGGATCCCCAGGCTGCTGAAAGCCCTGGGAACAGCACAAATGTGTCACTGTGCTGCTTTTCCCAGACTGAGCAGCAGAGTATTAGCCCCAAAAAGCGCTGTTCTGCAACGTGTCGTGGAAATCGGAGCGCAAAAGGAAGTGAAATTGCCTCACTGAGAAGCACAGACAGAAACTTTTGATGTTTTCCACATAGCATAGCCACAGATACACTCTCCAGAAACACCAACAAGCTCCATCTGCCTTCAGGGACCATCACCAGGCACCAAAGTTGGACAAGCAGTCCCCGCTGCTTAAATCAGGTTAGCAAATCCAGCAGACAGGGACCTGGCAATAAGACACATTGCTTCTTGGAGACAGCAGTGATGAAATTCAGGAAAAAAACCCCATTTGTTTTAGTTTACAGCACTGCAAAAGTTGAATCGGGTAAACCAGAAGCCCTCTCAGTAGAAAAAGCCAGCAGCACCTCCTGAACAGATCAATTTAAAGATAAAGATAACTCACAGCATTGCACCCTCCCTGGTTTAGCCATCTCTGTTTTACAGCCTCACCGGTTACTGAAGCGTAACTGCAGCAGTGTGAGCAACCAGCTACAGCAGGGCCTTCCAGAGACAGAAACCACAGCATCAGTTTGAAAAAATGCTCTTTTAAAATGACTTTGTAACTGTCCAAGCCTCCAGAAATAATTCCGAAGTGTTAATTCTGTTTTGGGGAGAAGAAAATAAGAGAAGTCTTTGAGCCCAACTACTTAAAGAGCATGTGACCTCCATGTATCCACCCACATCTCTCCATCAACGATTAGCAACTCCAGACACTCTTCACAGTCAGGAAGGGCGACGTGGGAGGAAGACAAAAAGTCCACTGGAGAGACTCATTTGGACAAGATAATTACAGGGATGCAATTAATCTTATGTTTCCGGCCAATCAGCTTTTCAACCCTCCCTCTCGCCCTGCAAATTTGACTGTTCAACCAGCCAGAACGTAACTCCACAGCAGGTTGCATGCTTCTGTTTTGCTTCTGCTTGCATCTCAGCTATGGCTTTGCAGCACAATCCTCGGAAGGGAGTGGAAGAAAGGAGCAGAGGAAAAAGCAGGATTCCCCAGAGAGCATCTGTGGAGGTCTCACGCTGGCCGTGATCACTGTCTGATTGTTTTGGAGCAGTTTTTTTACCCATTCTGAACCGCTCCTCTTAGGCAATTTACTTTTAAATTTCAGTGAAAGGGCACACAGGGCCAAGGTTGACACTTTTACAACACGTGCTTTATGTAACAAAAACCAAACACACACATTGCAGGCTTCAGCAAGCAAAGTCCTCCAAGCATACAGTAAGCGTCACAGAGCTATCTGACTGTTTTATCAATTGACATCTCAACTGTTGATAAAGATGAGTTTCAACAGCTTTAGACCCAGCCTCTTCCCCACTCCAGGGATAATCTCACCAGTGTTCTCAGTATCGCAAACCAGGAAGGAGATAAGGTGAGGTTAAATGCTTTTTGTAAGCAGAGTCTCATGTTCCTTCTCTAAACTTGAAGGTGGCACAAGGAATACGGTCCCRAGAAGACAAGTCAGGTCACAGGGTGCAACCTCCTGCTATCAAAAGCAATCACGTCTTATAGTCCCAGACACTGCACAGTCAAGTTTCATCTTCAATCCAGTTGGAGTTTGGTCCCAACTACACCTACCATAAGGCTACTCCAGTACTTACCACCTCAACACAACCAAGCCTCCACAACTGTCAGATTAAGTCCATTTGAGGCCAGTTCACCTCATAAGCTCGTGTCAACACTGCCTTCCCTTATTGATCTTCAGCCATTGCTGGCCTTCTCCCTCCCTAGCATATTTACAGACAGCAATCACCTCTCGCCCAGTCTCTGAAAAAACTCATCTGGATTCTTCTCACAAATGGAACTACTTCCTCACAAGTTATTAAGCAGCCTGTTTGTATCACAGCTGCACCTGACCACCATGCTAGGAGATAAGACCTCACTGTCCCATGCACCACATAAACAGGGAGAGAATTTGGCCCAAGGAATTCAGGATCCTTACCAAAAAAGGTAAAGCAACAGAGAAGAGCGCAAAAAACCATGGCTCATTTTTATAACAAAAATTCACCATGCAAGTTCACAACTTTTGCTCTTTGACCAACTTTGAAATCAATTTAAGGACACACACCTGGACTCTTGCCAGGAACTCTATCAAGGCTTTAAAACTGGTTTCCACCCTAGCACACTGAAAGGCCACATAAGCCTGAAAAGACAGCTCTCAGCTGGACAAATGACAATACGTGCCATGTCTGCTTGATCACCAATACTCCAAGCTGCTTGCTGGTGACCAGCCAGGCAGCCGGTTTTGCCCTCAATCTTAGCGTTCTGGCAGGCTCACAGATTTCCAGTTCAGAGATTAAAACTGAGGGGAGCYACTCAAAGCGACACTGCTCTGTTCACCATCCCCCACTGGCAAGCCGCCAGGCTACATTACACCAGTTTGCTCTTCCAACTGCCATCAAGCCTGTATCATTTAAGAGTGTGAAAAAAAAGCTGAAGTAAATGGTCTTGTCTAAAGAACTACCTCCCTGAGTTAAACTGTCCCGCAGAAAGCTTCACCAAGAGCAGCAATTRGCAACCATCTTCTGTACAGCTATGCTGGCATGACATATACCAGAATGAGCTTGACCTCAGCCTCAGCTGGATAGCAGAAGGTGCATTTACACTTAAACCGAAGTCAGAAATATCCAAAATGTTCATGGGACACTTGAAGACAGGCTACTTACGGCACCACAGGAGTCGGGGCCCCCATTGAAGAGCGTACAGGCAATCCTCACTACTTCCGCTTCCATCTTCCTCAAACCAGGGAATATATCCGGATGGAGAGGATTACTCCAGGCAAACTCTTCATACACCTTCAGAAAACAAAAGACAGAAAGTTAGCCTTGCAGATGAAGCACTGAATTATCAGTGGAGATTTGGGAACTCGTCATACACACTGTATAAGCAAATTAGCTGCATTTAGCCCTAGACAATACTGCAGATCTCCTTGGACTTAACTCCTGCTGCAAGTAAGTATCACAAGCTGGGAAGCTACAGCTGAGGGGCAAAAAAACCTCACTTGTTTTTCTAGGGCATTCTGGCCTCTGGAGTGATTCTATAACATTGCAATATTTCTTTTTGTAAAGACAGGTTAAATTGTTTAGCTATTTTTAAAAAAAGAACACAATATACACCCTACGATTGCTTTACACAAAGCAGGCTAAAAAACCTTACTTTGCAGAACTAGTTTTCAAGTTTACTATTAAAGGGGAATTCTGAAGCAGCTAGAAAAGCACAACTGCCCACCCACACCGCAACAAAAGTGGCCGTGGAAACCAGCATTTCATGCTTGTTCTGCAATTGCGGGCTCACAGGATAAGGCTGGAACAGGCCAGTTCCGACCTCCTGCAGTCGAGATCAAAAAGCGACTGCAGGGATGTTAAAAGAAATACAGCAGAAAAACCAGCGAACAAACAGCACAAACAGAGGGAATGTTTCCACAACACTCAATCCAAGCCGAGGCCCCTCTAGAAAGGCTGCTCTGAGCTTTATATTTCCCCAGAAGTGGCAAAGAAAATGTCAACGAGCAGAAGAAAACACCAATAGCAACCACCAAACAGAGCTCGTTACAGCTGTTATAAAGCTGTTCCCAGGAGCCAGAAAGCTAGACTTCCCTTACAAGCAAAAAACCTCTTGAAGTACACATATTTGAAAACAGACCTTTGGGCTGTTTAGGTTATTTTCTAACCTTCCTCAAAGGGAAAAGTTCCTGAGTAGGTAAACAGACCTAACAAAGACACCACTGAAGCATGCCAATGCTCCATTGTTGTAAGATTTGGACCGCCAAAACACATTTAACAAACTTCTTTTTTGCTTAAACCAAGAGGAATTCAGTTTTGCTCAGAGAAGCTGTTCCAGTCCAAAAGTCCCACAGCCTCCCAGTAACAGGACAGCCAAGGATGCTTTCACTCCAGCCTGCAGCAAAGGCACATCTGTCGGGGGGCTTGCTGAAGCTGATCTATGGCAATTTTATGCCTCCTACCATTCCCTGAATTAGAAGGTCAGTACCAGTTTCCAGTTCCCTTGTAACCAGCTTCTTACTTTCTTACTCAAAACAACGTCTCATCTGATTGGATCCTAGTTATCTCTACACAGTGTTTTCACAGGGACAGTCACTTGGTCAGCTTTACACTGCCTAAATGCTTTGCTAATAATTCCCCTTCCACCTACRTTTACCCTAAGTTCTGTCTTCATAGTTGCGTAGTCTTAGTTTCAGATCTTCCCTATTTATTTTGAAAGATGGTGGAAAAGTGTTGAGGGGTTTCTGGTCACCCTGAAGACGCTAAGGGTACCTGCAAAGATGCAAAGTTAGACTGCTTGCACTTTACCTTCACTAACAGACGGGTGAGTTTCTCTTCACCACTGTACACAGTCCCAGAGACTTTCCCATCCTGCCAACGTACGTCTCCTGAAAGAGAAGGAAGAGCACACTGCTTGCAAACACAGCCATTCTCAGAAAGCATGTAGAAGCGCACAGAGAAATCCTCCCACCAGTTCTGCAAATGAGGATTCAGCTTTTGAGATTTCACTGATGAGGAACAAGTATCATTTTTGTGCCACAGAGATCGCCRTGTGCGACGCCAAGCCTCTGGCATTGTGCATCCCGTGAACTTAGCAAACTGCAAGTAAATGACGACTAAAGAGTCAGCACATAAACAACATCTAGCTGCAGCAAGCAGTTATATTAATACATAATCCACTTAATCCCCACTCAGTCTCCCCAAACTGCTGTCCAACCAACTGAACTCTAAAGTGGCTAAAGTTAAAGCCGCTATCAAAGAGCACCCATCACCACTGTAAGCTGAGAAGAGATGGAAAGGCCAAGCTTGTATTGCTAAGACCTACAGTGCCGGATGCCTCAATTAAATTTCACCTAAAACGATATGCCGCTGAAGCTTCAACAAATGAGAGCGGGTGGATGGAACAGCATCAGCAGCACACCCTGTTGAAAAGTGTTTCAACCCACTGCCTGACATGATGGTACTTAACCAAGGGTGTTTGGAGGTAGAAAGTTACTTGGTTATTTGCTCCCTCTCCTAACTGTTAGCCTCCTTCATAAAACTCAATGGCATCAGCTTCACAAGCATATATAAAGTGAACATAGTCACAATCCAACCCTCATTTCCAAGCAACTTTCAAAGGGGAGTGCACGTGTGTGGGAAGAAGGGGGCCACAGGAAAAGAAAAAAGGGAAGAACAACCCAGTGAAGGAAGGAAACAATCATTTGACGGAAAACAGACAGAAGCTACATAAGCAATACATAAAAGTAGAAAAGAAGGAAGTTGTTATAGGATACTCGACTGCAAAACTCTTTGTTTCTGAATTTGGAGTAGCAGAAAACTCAAGGCATTTCTCAAATTTGGGATAGGAGCAGGGCAGTCATATCTTCTCCTCTGGACAGGAAGTCACCCAAATTTGCTCATTACAAGTAATAGGTACATGAATCAGGGTGGAGATATTTACATGAGTGAGGCAACTCAAATTAAGTTTCAGACACTGCTTATGTGGACTCAAGCCAGGAGAAGAACATCATGACTCTGCCTTCCTTAAATGGCATTTTCAAGGTGCGAACCACTATGACTTCGATTAAGAGAGACAGTCTTGGAAATTCCCTAAAAATCCTGCTTGGAAGTTGGTGGGTTTTTTTGGCTTTGAGTAYTCCCTGGGGCTTCACAGAAAACACATCTCTGGTAAAAGTCCAACATCAAGGCAAGTGCTCAGAAACGTAATCAAAAATGCATTCAAATAATTTCCTCCATATTTCTCTTCTCCTCAGCTCTGCCACCATCAGCCTAGAACTCTTGGGGAAGGAACAGAATTTCACTGTAAATACCCGAATACAGTATCAGAAGTCATGAATACTGATCTTAGTCACTTCCAGAAGGAGAACAGACAAAAATTTGCAAGCAAAGAACATCAGGGAAGCAATATTTAAGATGAAACCATCAGCAGGAGTCATTAGATCTCATTTAAGAGAGTAAGTCTAATGTTAGGTCTAAGAAACAGACCCACCTCTGCTGCGGTACAGACTCACTTCATACCTTTTGAGCTGTACTCTTTCATCTTCTCTAGTACTTCAGGCTGGCTCATGCCTTGTTCCGGCAGCGCTTTGATATAATCCTTTTCATCTTTCAGGAAGGATAAACTGGAAGTGACATCATTCAAGGCTTCATCAATCTTCTTTTGAATCTAAAAAGAAAGGACAACCCTATCAACAACGGCACTGGCCACATTATAAATAATTGTTGAGGGCACGCAAGATTGAACTCACTAGCTACATCCATACTATTGAGCAGAATAGATAGGAACTGTTTCAGCTCTATGACCAAAAAGCATAGCAGAGTTGACAGCCACACAGCTCAACTCTTCCTTCCTCCCAACCTCTCCCTCCAAAAACAAGCTGCCTGGAATGATGAACTGGTATGCGCTATTCTCTAAACCACACTGGCAATTGCCTAAGGGAACACTAGCTGGCACAGCCCAGAACTGTGCCAAGTAACCACTATGGGCGATTGCAGAGTGGCACTTGGGCCACCGCTYGGCTGCGTTTCATTTAACAGCACAGACACCACCACCACAATGTTCAGACAGAGTACGTTCTTTACTGGGTACTGATGAGCAGTGGGAGCTTTGAGCCCATTCCTTAATGCTTGAGAAAACAAAGCTCAGGGCAAAAGCACTGCATTTTTATCCACCGAACCTTTTTAAGTCACAGTTTTTAAATTTGTAGAAGTCTTCAGATGCGTTCGTTTTGTACCTTGTCTCCTCTGCCATCATACRCACAGTTTAGAAACTCATGAAAACAGAGAGAAACAATAAAGAAATCTCCACTACAGGCACAGTTAGGAGATTTCTTTCCTCCCACTCACACCTTACATTCAGGAGGCCCAGACTCCTTCTCACAMCACATTCCAAAGTATGTGGAACTATGCCAGACTCTTCTTCCAGGCAACACAGGTGTTGGGATATCATCAGCTTTAAAGACTTTTGGACATTGGAATCCCTCAAAGTCAAGGCCTCCTGCAAGCAACTGATAGGTTATCAGGTATCAGCCTACCAAAGAGCAGAAACAGTACACAGATAGGACACACCAGGAGTCCTCTGGCACAGGAGAGCTTAACAGCACCAGCCCCGAGAAGGTAAGTCTGGACAAAATAGGGATTGTATACAAGGGGCCCAGAAGGTGTCCTTTTCTAACAGGCAGACAACAAATATAAGCAGAAGAGAACAAGTCATTAATTCATCTCATCAAAGGCTACTCAAGTCAGAAGGTGAAAGTCGTGGCACTTAACATGACATAAAGGGGGGATGCTAGTCCCTTCCAGAGGGCTGGGGGAGAAACTTGAGAACCACTTCCATGTCTGTGGCAAAAAGAAAAGGTTCCTCTTTGCTACTTTCATTTGATAAAATTGCCTATTACAGACCTGGCCCCCCGAATCAATGTGTAAATCTGCCAACACATCAAGCAGAAAGAAGGGCAATCATCAAGTGTGATACCATCATTTACTAGGTAAAATAAACCAAGCTGTGCATTTCTCGATCATTAAGTCGTTAACGTGCTAAAACATGCTGATATTTGTAGTTTCAAGTTTTTATGCAAAAAAAAAAAAAAAACCACACCATCTCCCAAACACTAAAGCTTGTCTCATTTTAATGATTACACAAATTTCTGCTGTCTTTGTGCTATAATGCAATCTATCGCTAACAGGTATCTGAGCTCTAAACTAATCGCGGCCAGTCATTTGATTAAAAAAATTACCTTTCCACGCTGCACAACACAGACCTGGCTATCTCACGCTTGCTGAAGAATAAGACATTGTTTCAGAAGAACAACTCAAGTTCAATCCTGTCCCCTTCTTCCATAAATAAAATTATTTTCTTAACATCTAACAACGAGGAAATGTTACTGGGAAATTCTTTAACTACTGGAAAATTCTGTAACTGCACTTACTGATTCTTGGTTAAAAAAAAAAAGGTGGCACCCCCATTTTATGAGTGTGATACTGTGACAAAAAGACTAGGTAGAAATTATAGCTTTCATTAAACCAGGTGGCAGCAGACCTATATCCTTCGATCATTATGATCACAGTAACACGACAGCAAAGATGCACAGAACTGTAAGGTCTCAGAGAACACTATGCAGGCTGAAACAAGGACCTGGGATAATATTAAGAAAAGTTGTTCAACTACTTACTATAGCCCCGATAAACGGCATTTTTCTCAGTAGTTTAAAGAACTGTTTTTTAGTTCGGGATGTTAAACCTGAAAGACAAAAGTCAGAAATTAACCTGATATGACTTAAGAAACAAAAAAAACGGACTCGGAGCACAATACCTCCGATACAGCCTGTGATACAGGCTCAGTATTTCTGACCCAGGCTAAAATAACACAGTGACCAAGGGGACATGCTGAGACAGATTAGCGTATCAAAGAGCAAGGTTCAGAAACGGACCAGGCTACAGAAACATCTGGCTTGCAGAACAGTAGCCATCTACGGGAATCAATAATTTGACTTGTTTTCTTACTTATATGGGAATTTGCACCCACATGTGGAATTTTACAGAGAAGAGAGGGACTCTAGGATTTGCTAAAAGCAGCATCTCCAGCAAAAAGGGAAAATACTTCTTGAAATTATTTTCTGCATCTTCAAACCAGAATAGTACTGTAACGTGAAAACACTCAGCAACGTGAAACAGGCTCCCAGACCAAAGGAGGAAATAGTAGCTCAGCCATAATGTGACAAGGATTCACCCGGTGTCTGGCCATCCGATATAGGAAGCGCATGATGCAATGGGAGGCGATTCAGGGGAAGAGGACGGACAGAGGGAAGAGCAGAAATTCCACCACAGTCCAAAAACTGAAATGAGAGAAGCCACTGATGACAAACACCGGAAAACTCCCCGGGTAGCTCTAAAGGCAGGAATGAAAGCAGGATGATACAGATGCTTTATAGCCACCAAAAATGCCTTTTGAGTCCTACACGCACTTCAACTGAGCACCAGCAGTTACAGGACACTTACACCAAGAAATAACTAAACAAACTTTAAAGTCAACTATTTTAGGACTTTGCAATTTTATCTACATTTTCCCTGCCACTTCATATATGTTTCACTTCATATATATTTTGAAAAGCTACAGAAGGAGAGCAATTGCAGTTTGGCACATTCTGTAGCAAATACTTGTTAACACTCTGACAATAACATTTCTATTGCACATTTCAGAGTGCACACTGTTTCATTAATAACTTCCACAGTGAGAAAAGACTGCAAACTCCTGAAAAATTCAGACAATCTAATCRGATCTTATAACACTTAGTCAATACTTAAAAAAAAATACTGTGCAACAGTACAAATACCAGCCAAGAAGCTAACATAACCCTGTACTGAGCAAAAGCTTCATGGCATTTTGTTCCTTCCACAGACATTCCCACTATTCAGCTACTCCCATCTTTAAAAAGAAAAAAGGCTGGTTGAGGAACAGAGAGGCACAGAAGTAAACATCAAGTTAAAAACTCAGCTATTTTTAACAAACTGCCACTGGAGTGTAACCCTGAGGCCTGTGGGAACTGCAAAGCACCATGCTCTCCTCTGAGGGCAAGGTGGTTATCTCTGACCATCACACAGCCAGAGAAAACTGCAGGTTCATCAAAAGAGATGTCACTGAAGAGCTGTCAATATCAGAAACTGCTCAAAACAGGAAGATGCTCGGGGGAAAAAAAATCCACACAACAATACCACATGCAATTATCTTGAACATCCTGAGGATGAAACATGCCTCCAACACCGAATCAAAACCGCATCTCCTCCCCCAGCAGGAAGGGAAACAATCAAGAGCAAGAGTTATCCAGACACTTTTCACCAGTGACTAAGTTCACAAGAACAGAGCTCTCAGACAAATTTCCCCAGGTTTTGAGCAAGAAGAAAATGTTGCGACAAGTAAATGGTTTAGCCAAAAGCAAAAAAGGAGACGAGAGGAAGGGAAGGAGATGCAGGCGCATTCCGGGCTGGCCTACCGCACCCTCTGAAGGAATGGAGGTGTTTCATTGATCAGACAGGCCTTGACCTTGATTTGGAAGAGGGTTTTGTTAACACTAGTTGACAGCAGAAGGCCTGTTTTAACGAGCGTTTGGCCTTGTTTCATCCTCTTTCCCTCCACTACGTAGGAACATCTCTGTCTCCCCTCCCTTCCCCCCAAACACAGGAAAATCCCCCATTTCAAATACTTACTCTCGGACTGGAAAAGGAAGCCATGCAGCCATACACTTATAAGCGTAGAAGAAAACGTCAACCCAACCAGTTGCCAAGGTTCAAGTCCATCGCACTGGGCATTCACAAAGCTCGTTGCTTTCTCCCAATACATCTGGAGGATTTCCTTGTAGGGAATAATGGCATCCTGCACAAGAGAAAGTGAGACTGATATTGAGAGAAGTTCAAATGCACGCAAATAGGGCATCAAAAAGTCTGAGTCTATTGTCTATTAAAAAGGTGCTTTTCAGTATGCAGACCCCATGCTTTCCTTAATTCCTGTAAACAGAACAGGTAGGAAATAGTTTGGGTTTTTTTTCCTAGTCAAGAGCTACCAATAAAAATACATGTCTTGAGAGATTTCAAATATTCAGAAAGAAGGGCCAAGGGCAGACGAGCAAGATGTGCAAGCTTCACAGTCCCAAGACTCATCACCAGATCTTACCGTGGCCCAGGAGAAGCAATTGTGTTAATCTCAGTATTTTTTCCAAGGAATTATTAGGTGGCAAGCGAAGACTGAACTACTACAATACACCTGTCAGAGGAGCCACCATTCATCAGGTACCACCAAAACAGGTCTATTAAGTACCCAGGGCTGGATTTTTAAAGAAGATGTAAGTACTCAGCAACTCCTTAAATTTAAGATCTAATTAGTACTTTCCATACAAAGGGAGGATGGAACAGACAAACACTGCTGCTGCCAGAATAAAAAAAAAACACCAGAAAACTGTGATGCAATAACAATTACAATGTCAAACTAGCAATTACTGTCGGGACAGAGCCCAAGTACCTAATCAATATCTTCAAAGCACACTCTTTTCAAGAGTCTCAGAAGAACAGGGTGGGGAAAAATGGGTGTACACAAGGGGAAAAGGCCATTTTCCTCCAAAACAGGGGTCTTCAGTAGAAACCATTTTTCAGAGAATTGTAGAGATAAGAAGAATCCAGGTAACCACACCTTGTTTGGAGTGATGACCAAAAAATAAGTATTTGGGGGGTTTGTTGCATGTTACAGACAAAAGCTCGTACCTTTTACTTTACTTTTTTTAAAGCTTCTTCAGCCACCCCCAGAGCACTCTTCCTAACCCTTCTCCCCTTTTAACCTACCATCAAGCCTAGTTTTCCCCAGTTTTGCTATATAGTTTTTTTTTGGGGGGGGGGGCGGGGGGAGGATCTTCGGCACTACAAAGCTTCACCCTCCAAACAACAGAGAAAGTACACGGGGCCTTTCAAAAGATTTGTTAATAAACCTTGGAAGGAATACATGCTTGATACCTATGCCGTCATACTCTTGGTGGGTTTAGARCAGCTTGCAAAGACGGATATAAATAAACCACTAAATTAAAAGCTGCTAAAACTTCCTTTCTCAGCACCCTTTACAGATCTCACTTCTGGGTCAAGYCAACAACAGAAGCAGCATTTAATTGTTTTTTAGGTCACGTTTAGGGGTGATGTGTCATTTCAATACTACGGGAAGGGCTACAAACAGCCTAAAAAAAGCCAAGTTCTTCCAAATAATCAATGGAAAAAGGCAAGATTCCTTACAAAAAAATAAAACCCCTGCTACTGAATATTCATTACTTTGGAAAAGCAGTAAAATGCATATAATGCCAGAGAGTTTAAAAATATTTAAGCAACCCAAACACAAAGCTAAAAAATTCCAGCAAAACATCAGTGTCAACCCATCGCAGAGGACTAGTATCACCCACATCCCAGCACAGGCCAAAGGACACACAATGAACTCAGCAAAACCAGGTCTCCTCATAAGGAGCAGCACTCAGCTATGAGAAGTCAAGTTAGCACCATCAGCTTGGCAAAGGGCAATTTAAAAATACACCAGCTACTTCAGCCTTGAAAACAAGACAGCCACATAAACCACTGCAATTAGGCAATGTCCTAGCTAATGCCCAGTCCTCCAATCCAGTCACCACAAAGCTGATTTAACCCTAGAATTTAAGGGAAGAGCTACCTTTTTCAACTAACCAGAGGTGGTACTTAAGTTTCATCGAGTTTGCACAATCTTCTCTGAAAAATCCCTGGAAAGGCGTGTTTAACCAACAACGGCGACTTTGGTTCATTGCCTAGGAGCTAATACCGGGATATCATCCAGTTTTGGAACTGCACTTCAAGGATGGAAACAGAGCCACTCATCTGCTGGTACCTTGATAGCTGTTCTCAACTAATGGCGAGAAAATGCTGCAGCATCAAATATAAAGCGGGTTGTGCTTTTTTCCCCCTGAAGGTGGAGGATACTGTAAGCTACAAGCCCAAAATCAAAACAAACATGACCACCTAGACAGCAGTCACTTAAGTCAATGGGCAAGTTAAAATAAATGAATCTGGAAAGAGATTGATCTCACTCTTGGAAAAAGCTCTGGACAGGAGACCCTAGCCAACTGCACATTTTGTTGTCAAATCACACACTCCCCACTGAAACCACTGCGTTCTGCAGCACATCGGCTCTCCACTGGGACAGGAGGAAAAAATAAGTCAGTTTTTCTAGACACAACGAATACCAGTGGCAAATCTTGCATCCTATCACAGGAATAAGCAAACCCTCGGAAAAGCCCATCTGTCCTTTTCTTTTCTGAGAGCCCATCAAACCAGTGCTCTGGTCTGTAAATTCAGGCTGCTCGACTCTGAACTTCAGGTGATCCCAAGCAAAGCGCAGATGGGACATCTGCAATGCGTGACACCACAGTAACCCCAGCGTGCTGCTGCAAAAGGTTATTTTCGCAGCCAGATTACCAGCAAAAAAGGCTCAGGTGCATAACAGACATCATGGATGAACGAGCAACATCCACCTTTCTGCTCTTAGCCTACTGCATATACAAGGCACTGTGCCTCTGCCTCRGCTCACTTTTCCATTACTGAGATGCAAGACAAAATATTTTACCTTAAGTTTACCCCAAGCTAGAAGCATGCATGCCAGCACTGATATATGGTAACTCAATGGTATGTCCAAGTTTTGAACAAATAAGAGAAGATTTTCATGATGTTCATTCTAAGCCATTGAAGAATTTCTTTCCCTTTCTCTTGCTTTAAAAAAAAAAMCCACAAACAATCTGAGATCACTCCACAAAGAATACAGTGTGACAGGGTAAAGTTTTCTCTGTGTTTCTCACTTTCTCCTTCTTCGGTCATTTCATACTTACAAGAGTTTGAAGGATGAGATTTGTCAATTTAGGAGGATACTAAAAAGAGGGATTAAAAAAAAACCAGTGAAAATTGGCACGGAAGACGAGTTAGCAACGAAATACAGTTTCTCAGCTCCCTGGCTAACTATGCGCTCAGTGTTTTTGAAGCGCCTCTTTGCCCCAAAGTATCCAGCAAGATATGAGACCTCTACTTTGCGAATTACTAACTTAATCCTAGAGAAACTAGAGGGCATTTAGAAGGTTGCATTCGAATGTACTCTGTTTTTATTACACCCCACAACATGTGATTGCAGCCTCACTGCTGCAGCCCTACACCACTTCCTTATTTTACAGGGAGGAGGCAGAGGTAATAAATATATTGCCTACATTCAGCCAAGCCATTTGAATCCCTTCCCCTGCAGCCCTGAAGGAGCTGCTCATAACAGTAAAAAACATGGGGTTTGTTTTTTTTCTCCAGTCAACCTCAGCCAAAAGAAATGTTCATCACATGCAATAAGAAGGGATGCACTTCCAGCTTTGCAGGATTAYAGCATCCATCAGCCACTGCCATTACCGCTCCCCCAGCTGGGCTAAAGACAACAAGCTGGCCTGATTTTAAGCCTATCTACAGGACAGAATTTCATGTAAGACAATAACCTGCTTATTTGTGAAGACATCAAAAAAAAATAGTTTCCCTTCCCATTATAGGAGAGTAAATAAGCAGGTTTTATTTCCTTAAGAGAACCTTCCCCCCACAAAAGCTTCGCAAGACACAGGATTATTTTAGAAGCAGTTTAAAAAGCCCGACTTATGAGCACACTAAAAAGCATGGGGGGAAAATCTCCACTGGAGGATTTGTTTTTAATACTCAGAGCATTAAGACAGACCCAGGTATCAGATAAAATACTAATTGCTATCATTAGGACTTGCAGTGTTCATTTGTACCAGTATTAATGCACTCAGCAACCCAAGCAGTTTACATATTGAATTTCTAGCTCCACAGATTAGGAACGCATCCTTAGTACTTTATTTCTAAAAGCCATTAGCTAGCTGAGCTGGTTCCAGGGATAGAACTTATGCCACTACAAAAGAGGACAAATTAACTGCAGTAATGCTCTTCTGTCCCAGATGATAGAAAAGAAAGGGGGGGGGGGTGGGAAATGCCAAAGCTAACGAGAGCAGATTTTGCAGTTTTGCCAGGACAGCATTTCCTCAGCTCCAAGTTTTAGGACTCAAATAAGCCTTTTAAAAAAAAAAAAAAAAGAGAGAGAGAAACAGAAAGGCAATAAACTGGAGGACCTCACACTTTTGTTACAAGTKCCTCCTGTTTCTGACACTGTGAAGTGGAAGCACCGTTAAAGTTTAACTGTGGGAAGGCAGGAAAAAAAAAAAGTTTTATCAGCAGAATCTTCCTTCCCCCAGSAGAGCATTTAAAGTGGGCCACAGAATAAAAGTAGGTTTTAAAGGCAAGTTTATTTTAAGCAATAGCAATGAGTCTTAGGCTCACTGTGTGAGTAGGAACTGCTAAGATCAAACCACATCCTCAGCTTTCACCTGAATCCACACATTTTCCCAAACCAGGGACCCTCTGACCACCTCCCCGTGCCTGAACCTTAACATTTGTGTTTGCCATTTGTCTTTCCTCACTTCAACAGAGCCAATGAATGAGGCGGTGTGTCACGCAACTCGGCACATAGTAAATCAAGGCAGAGAGAGATTGCTCATAGCAACTGCACGAGCTAGGTCAACTCTGATTAGGGTAACGCGTGGAATACAGGTATTGCCACTGTAATTAAGGCCTGTGCTCCTATGCAACAAGTTTTTCCCAGGAGAAGGCTTCCCGACTGAAAATAAACCACACAAAACCAGCAACGACACAGCAGCTTCRTTTATTTATTCTGCTCCTAAGAAGAAGGAAGACTTCAATTAGCCATGCCTTAGCTAACACCTTGTTGCCAGTACAGGCTCTAGCCACAAAAGGCACGTCTGACCAGCGTAACTACGCAGCATAACTGGCCTAGCCGCAGGTTAAGTACTGGACTTGCAGCCTTCAGCCAGCCAGCTTCCTACCGGAGAGCCAGGGAACGGGATTGAGCAATGCCACCTCAGCCTCAGAGGGTGCTAGTTGCTGCATGTGCCTGCAGTGTTTTGATTCGCACCCCAGTAATGAATCTGCTCTTCCGTCCCTCCCTGCCACCCCCAGCGTGACAAGTATCTTTACATAAGCACCAGGCAGAGAATATTTGTTAGTCAGCTCCTAATTACAGCTCGAGGTTTGGACTGCGTGCTGCCCCCCACCGCCAAAGGATGTGGGCACACCAAGCGATACCAGACACGGGATCTCTCAGAAATCAAGAAGCACGAACCTTTAGATGTACAGACCGAACTATGTGAAAGAAAAACACATTCAGGTCATGCTCATCTTACAACAGCTCCCTGGTTCTTCTGCGTTGCATTTATTTCCACCACTGCCATACTGAAACCTTTTTTTTTTTTTTTCCTCCAAAGAGATGGCAATTTTTTTTTTTTTTGCCATATACAGTGTATGCAAAATGAATGCATATGCACTATCCCACCAGCCCCAAGAGTTCAAGGGGAGTGGCTAGACAATGGCTAATTATAGCTTCAGCACAAAAACAAACAAGGCAGCAACTCAGAGTAAGACCAGCAGCATCCCGGCTTCCACTGCAGAGAAGGAACGTAAAATTATCAAAACAAGATGGAAAAAGGCTGATTCAAGGCTCAAAAAACATGTAGTTTCACGAGAGCCCAAACAACTTTCAAACTTGGGTGCAATTTCATTTAACCCAAAACACGCACAAGATGGTGTTACCTATTGTTCACTTTGCTCACTACAACAAATCAATTTATAAAAGCAAAGTCTCTGCACGCATCTAGGCACACTCCAGGAAGCACAGATCTCAGATCTCATAAGAGACAGGATTCACTCGATAGGTGCCCTACGTGAACCCATTACGAATCTCCTTGTGGGTCACCGGCTCCAAGAAGGTGCAGTTTCTGCAAGGAAACGTCCTCTCCCGGCATCCGCAATAATTAGGATTAAAGCAGCGCTCAGTTCCCTGTGTGCTCATCTGGACACATTTGTTCATTCCTCCACTCGGCATCCTCTCAGATGCGGATCACGCAGTCCTTTCTGCATGCCTTCTGGAGAACAAAATAGGTATTTATTTGAAACATTTTGCGGGTAGCTCAGTGCCRTGCAGAGGTACACGCAGCATTAAAAGATAAAGTCTTGGCGGGAGCTGTCTGAAAGCAGACGATAACATGGCAATTGTTCTGGGAACAGGCCTCTGCGAACAAAGGCAGCACCAAGACCTGGCACAGCTTCCTAGCAGGGTTATGCAAGCCTCCGACAAAACCCTTAGTATCAGCACAAACTGAATGCCGCTATTATACATTAAGGGCCCTGTTCTTGGGCAACTTTGACCACAGGGCGGGATCCTCAAAGACTATCATATCAACACCATCACGCAAAACCCTTCGGCCCCTGCGATACCTAGTCACACGCCCTTCCCGATACGTTGCATGGATGGATCTCGATGAGCTAGGACGGGCAAAGGAAGTGGAAACGCTCAGAACACAAGGGCTTCCAAGCGACTTTCACCTGCAAATTCCTAGGAAACACAAATCTTTCCTAAAAAAGAATAAAGAAAACCATATCGCAGTCACCACAGCCCACTGCAAAGAGACCAACGCGCCTGCTACTACAACATCAATCGACGGAATCCCAATCTCAGTTACACATCACACTAAGGACAGTACTAAAATGTACTTCAAAGCCCCTATCGCTATACTAACCAGTAAAGGACCATGGCCATTTAGCCAGTACACAAAGAGATTTCAGTACTAAATACTCCCGAAGGCAGGTCTGCTAATACTTGAAAGGAAATGTCTTTGACCACCTGGGACACAGGGAACGAGAACAATAGTTCTAGGTCAAAAACGCATCACTCCATTTCCAAAAACCAAACAGCGTGAAGAGATCAGGCCTTCTGAAACAACCCTCACTGCACGCTGGGGTCTGCGGTGCAAGGCAGCTGGTACAAGAGGAAATCAGACTGAAACTACGCCTTTTTATCGCCAGAATCGTGTGTTTGGCAGAAGTGGTAAGCAGCACCTCAAAATCTGTTTTCACAGAAAGGGGCTCTACTGAATCCCTTTTGCCAAGGCAGTCACAGCAAGGTTTTGATCGCTGCCGCACCAATTAAACCACATATACACAACAAATGCTGTGATTAGGTTTACCTTAACACCACCAAACAGTGGAAGCATGCGCTGGAGAAATCAAAGGCAAGGAGCAAGGCGTCATCTCAGCAGATCCTTCCCTGCTCGGGTTAGCAATTCATCTATAACTTGTAAGGGTAGCAAGGGAGTGGAAAACTGTGCTTAGCAGGCTAGAAGCACTCAGCACATGGGAGAAACAAGATTTTTCTTCATCTAGGTAAGAGAATTTCCAGTGCCTCGCAATCCCTCTTGCTAAGGTCATGGGGAGGATTCACAGATTCAAACCACAATTTAGGAAAAATGCCATATATCAGCGTTTCTCCAGAGAAAGCTTCAGCCCCTGAGTATACAGCCAACTTTGGTAGCTTTCCAGAAGCCAGGAACCCTGTGCAAAAGCTGCCGTCTAACCTAATGAATAAAATAGCAAACTTGCACAGGTCTTCTAGACGCAGTAAGTAGCTGTTTTCTCCACAAAGCCTTGGCACGGAGAGACTAAGGTGAAAACAGCCTGACCACACAGCACGCTTCCCGCAACCCTAGGCCAGTCTAGACCACACCGTGCACAAGGTGCGCAGTATTTACTCTGTTCCAAAAAGAGCTAACTTTTGGCAACTGAAACACAAGCCGTGCAAACTCTCGATGCTGTCCTGGGCTACGCATGCCGACAGATGCCAAGGCATGCCACGGGCCCTGCCTTTGTCCCCCATACAGAGGTGGTGACACACTGGCTGGGCACAGCTCCACGCCAGAGTGGGATGAGGAAGCGGCACTTGGAGTGTTTGGGTACCGACAGCCGCTCCCCATGACTGAGTGGGAAAAGGCAGTCGGCCAGAGATGATGCTCTTTCAGCTACCACCCAGTAGCAGCCACAATTTCAAGGTACCTTCTTCCTGGGCAGGGGGGGAAGATAGCACCTCTTCCAGGTTTGAGGACTCAGAAAATGCGTGCCATACCACTACGTGCTGGAGCCAGCTATATTTCAAGCAATCCTGGTTACAACTGAAGAGTTTGCTTCTCTACTACTTCTAGCAAAAAAAAAAAAGTCAACAGGGTCTCTATTAGCCACATAACTTTTAGCAGAAGCTCAGGCACCTTCACCAAAATCCAGAGCAAGCTGAACATACAATTTCTACCCCACCCCTCTGAAATAAACCCACAGAGCCAGCCGAAAATACCACTTCTAACCCTCCCTGCCCTGAAACTAGACACCTGTGGGAGGCAAGGAAAGCACTGCACGGCTAGTAGGCCTGCAAAAGTGACTCTCCTCTCGTTTAGGGGCACAGCATGGGCCTCCCCGGACCCCCGCCAGCGGCCGAGCTCGGCCCGGCGGCCCCTGAGAGGCGACCCGGAGCCCCCCCTCCCCGAACCCCCGCCGGCAGCCGAGCTCGGCCAGGCGGCCCCTGAGAGGCGACCGAGAGCCCCCGGCCCACACCCGCCCCCCACCGGACAAGGCCCCGGCCTCACTGCCTCCGAGCCGAGACGGCACAGGCCGCGCCCTATCTCTCGCCCCTCCGTTCGCCAGCCGAGGCGGGGACCCACCACCCCACAATCCCCTCTCACCATCGCTGCTGCTGCCGCCGCCGCCTCCTCCTCCTCCTCCTCGGCTTCCCAGGGTCCCGGCGCGGCCCCGCTCCTCCCCACCGAGATTGCCCGGCGCCTCCCCGCCGCGCCCTTCACGACGGCGCCCCCTGCCGGGCGCGCCGCGGGCAGCGCGCGTTCCCGCCGAAAGGGAGGAGCGGCGCGAAAACGGGAAGGAGCGGGCGGGATGCCCGGCGGTTCGGTGAGGTCGGATTTGAGGTCAGCTCCCTCGATATAAGGGCTGCAAAGTCAGTGCTGCAGCATGGGGAAACGCAGACTTTGGGTTAAAAGCCTGAAAAAGCCAAAAAAAAAAGGGGGGGGGGGGGAGGTTTATAAACTCGCTCTGATCCCTGCCCAGCATTGACGCCCCAAGGTGCTTCCTTCACACCACAACGACCAGGGAAACTTCCACAGAGAGAGGGGCTCCTGGTAATGACAGTTTAGGGAATTAATTAACCAGCAAGCAGTTCTCAGAGCTTGAGCCTAATCAGCTGCCGCAAAACACAAGGAGACCCCCTTGCTTCAAGAGCTCTGCGCTAACGCGCAGCCATCCTCCCCGCATGACAAATACTCSGTTAGCACGAGATCGGCTGAAGCCGATGAGAAATTTTATTCAGAGGTTATTCCAGCATCCAGTTGCTCTTAACCCGTATCACTGGTTTTACGATACATTTGTTAGATGCACAGCGTTCCTGCATTTCTTGGAAGAAAGTTTTTGTTCTGTGCAAAATGTAAAGCAGGAGCTACTGCTCAATATAGCATTCTGGACGGATCAGGTGTGACCCCCACAAGACAAAGCTTGGGTGCTGGGTTTCAAACACAACAAGCAGAATATTGTTTGGGACCAGCCTCCTACAAGCACAGCAATTTGTAGGCATCCAGGCCAAACACCACCTGGCAAACATCCAAAGGGCATTTAAGTTGTGGGAAGCAACATTTAGAAGAAAGCATGTTACAGAATAGTTCCAGCTAGAAGGGAACCTACACGATCATCTAGTCCAACTGCCTGACCACTTCAGGGCTGACCAAAAGTTAAAGCATGTTATTAAGKGCATTGTCCAAATGCCTCTTAAACACTGACGGGCTCGGGGCATTGACCACCTCTCTAGGCAGCCTGYTCCAGTGTTGGACCACCCTCCCGGTAAAGAAGTATTTCCTAATGTCAAGTCTGAACCTCCCCTGAAGCAGCCTTGAACCATTCCCACCCATGTCACATCACGGATCCCAGGGAGAAGAGCTCAGCACCTCCCTCTCCGCTTCCCCTCCTCAGGAAGCTGTAAGAGAGCAATGAGGTCGCCCCTCAGCCTCCTTTTCTCCAAACTAGACAAACCCAGAGTCCTCAGCCGCTCCTCACAGGATGCTTCCAGTTACGCAGCATCCAGGTTGCAAAGAGGGAGGTAGCCATGCAATGTTTCACAGCTCTAGGGAGCACGCCCCAAGGGTGGGACAAGCAGCATGGAGGTGGGAGGCTGCCCCTGGGGAACCAAAAGCAACCTGGAAAGAGGGAGAGATGGGCAATGGCAAAAAGAAAGGGAAACATTTCAAATAAGTAGTGCTTGAGATGCACCTTTTGTTGCAAGCCTCCAAACCTATTAAGACATTACATTCATTAAAACTAAAGCTGAAGATTTCTGGTTAGTCACTCCAGAACACACCTTGGTTTTAAAATGTATGAATCTGTACATTCTCTTGCACAGATTCAGGTGGGGCTTTTTAAATGATTGCATTTAACCTCCCATGCTTTTGTTTTTACAATGTTTTGAAATGGGTATACAAGTATCAGCTCTTGACATTTGTAGTTAGTACAAATATTTAACTCTGTGCTGCATTTACAAGCAGTAACTGTTTTTGTCAGCTGTCACCATGCCATCCAAGCTGTCTCCTCACAGAAGATGGCATCTCATGTAAGTCACCAGACAGTACTTTTATCTCAAGAAAACTGCCCTCATGGGATTGCTTTTAGAAGTATTCCTAGATATCAGATGTTCTTTTTAGCAGAAAAGGGAACAAACAGATCTGTTACTAACCCACAGTCTCACAAAGTAGGTCGTCTTCCCATGCGYTTGCCAAGCAAGAACGCATCTGAAGCAACCCCAGAAGCGCTGTGTTTTCTGATCAAAAAAACCTCTGCAATAAGCACCGAGGCCCCCAAACTTCCAGAAAAATATTGCTATTTGGAAAATATCCTTAAAAAAAACATTTATGTCTAAGTAACATTTTTCTCTCAAGGGGGTGAAAGGAAGCTTTTTTGTTCCTTCGACCCTGGAAAAAAAAGCCTCTTAGGAGGCACCCCAGTTGCACCCCAATTGCAACATTGCAAGCCTTGCTAATCTTTACACACACCTTCACATAATGCCAGGAAACCAAGAGCTTGGTTTGTTTAATCTGGCTAAAAGCACAGGTAGGGAGGACTACTGTATCTCACTACACGGGTGGGGGGGGAAGAGGAGCTGTTCGAGTGGAAGGACAATGGTGTCATGAGAACAAATGGATGCAGGTTGGCCCTGAACCCACTTAGGCTTGAGAACGGAGGAAGCCTGTAGCCATTAGAGAGCTGAGGTTCTGCAACAGCCTTTCCTTTAGMGTAATAACAATTTGCAAGCCTCAAAAGCCAGAGCCACTTCTCCAAATCACGTTACAACAAAGGACCACAGCTTCTTCACAGCTTTACATCYGAGTTTAAGAACCTATCTTGAAACTAGGAGACTTACTCCATAGAGATTAGGTTTTCCATATTCATTTAAACCAGGGTTTCCATTTTTCCCTGGTCCATCACACAGCTCCTCTGCAKCCCAGGCAGAAATTACTTTTGCCACTATTCAGGTGAAGGAAGAAAAAAAAAAATGCAAGTACCTTGGCTTCTCCTTGCAGGTGGCAGGATTAGTGTTGTGGCTGTGTCAAAGCAGCTGCTCTCACACAGAGAAGGGAGTTGCCTTTCCTAGGAGCAGCCGGCCATCACCTGAGCTCCTGGGCCCTGCTCTCCATCCATCTCTGCTGCTGCTGCTGCCCCAAGAAGGGCTGGGAAGGGGAGCCTGGGGCTGAGGAGCACAACAGCCAGGCTGCTTGCATGGCCTGAACTGACCTAGAGCCTAGTGCAGAATCAGGCCAAGAGGGTAGGTTTGCTGGAGGATGATCACTCTTAGCACTTGCAGCCTCCCAGCAACACCAAGAGGACCTCTCCTGCAGAGCCACACTCCGGCCACCTCCACTCTGCCAACCAAGATGCCTGGCAGCATTGCCCATGCTAAAGCAGAGCTCTCACCCCCGCCTCCAAATGCTGTCTTGGAAAAGGGGCTGGAGAGAGAAAAAAMCAAGTCAGTCCTGGTTTTGCAATGCTCCAAGACCCTCTCTGCCAGCAGGGCTGTGTGTGGGTATTATAGGTTACATATTTATAAGKGGGAAAAAAATGTCATTGAGACCAATCCAGCAGGACTAATCGGTTGAAGGGCTGATGCAAAAAGTCAAGTCTGAAAGCAGTCAAGTATGAAAAAAGGAATGCTTTTTCCTCTTTCCACAAAGTAATGAAAAGAGGGGATTATAACAACTTTCTGAATGGAACAAACCCCTCTTTCTTCTCTCGGCCCCAATGCTGCCTGCACACTCCTGCAAGCAAGCAGCAAACAGTTGGCTGAAGGGAACAAAAGAAGCTGCGATCGAGCAGCACAAGCCAGTGCCTCTCGGTTCAGGTGTCAGCAGCACCCTGGCTTCAACATCGGTGGGACAACCTCACAAGGCRGAGAGGAAAGAGTAGATTTAAATATTTTTGGTGAGGATTTTAAAGGGATATTGCATTCTTGATGTAGTTTAAGGTCGTAGCAGCTCCACCTATTCAACCCCATTTTGCTTAGATCTGGCAGTCCTGAAGAGAAGGTATGGACTAACCTTTAAAAGACAGGGAGAAGTAAAAGGATTTAATGTAGATTTAAGATTCTTGACCGACATCAGATCAGAGGGCTTCTTTTAGAGACTGAATTACTTTCTCTGATTCTGTAGGACTTAGATCATTCATGTTTGCCACTTACAAGCAGTTTAATGTTGCCTACCTAAGCATATCACCAACACCACATTAAGAAACAAATCAATAGGTGAGCCATTAGCAAACCTCCAGCCGTAATTCTCAGACATGAGGAAGGTACAATAAGCTCCTACAAGAAACATTGCTCCCTGCTTCAGTAACAGGCAGGAATTACAATCTCTGCTCCAGCCAGCCATGGCTTGTAGGAGATGGAAATGAGAAACACATTGGCTTCCTAGAATAGATCACGATGTACACGTTGTGTCTCACCCCAGACTCATTTCCTCTCCATGCATTCCCTGCTGATTGATTAAAGACCACAGTATGCATCACTGGGAAGTTGCTAGCAGCTGCCAGCCACACCGAGAGCACCGAGTAGCTGTCAAGTCAGCAGATTTGGACCTCCAAGGGTTCCTCCACCCCACGGCACTGACTAAGCCCTCTATGCTGCATGGCCAGGAATCCAGAGCATGCAACCGAGGAGCCCACACAGCCCCGGGACCCAACCCTGCCGGAAAGGGTCATAAGCAAGTTCACACGAGGATCTGAAGTTCACAGCTGTGCAGCAGGAGTGTGGAGCTGCTGTTTTGTTTGATTTCAGGAAGACATGCTTCTGAAGTATAAAAGCAAGGTCAATAAAATTAAAGTCACATGCATTGCCTGCTAATGTTGTTTTAGCTGAGGCTTGAGTTGGGATAGAAATAGTCCACTGACCGGTTTCACTCACTTGTTTGGAGGATGTGAAAGGCCCAAGGAGGAGATGCCATCCAGGCTTCCCCTGTCCTTTCCCCTGCCTAATTAAAGAACAAGGGCAATACCACACTGAACATCCACAAAAGCGTCCATAGCTAGTACAGAGCAGATGCAGTCTGTAAGCAATTCATCAGCTAAGCAGGTAATCTCATAAAAACTTGATGATATAGTTAGCTGAATCATTTTAAGAAAAGAATCCGACCACTGTTTAGGAACAGAAAGTAGAAGCAGCAAAATTAAGCAAATGGAGTGTTCCCCMCAAGTGGTTTGTGTGGATCAAGATTCATATTTCCATCCAAACATCCATGATATTAACACACAGCCCAAATCACACTTCTCCTGTCATTTACTCTGTTTTGTTAGTGTGGTTCTGTACAAGTCTTGGGGGAGCAGAGGATAAGAGAGACTGATGGTAAGGAGGAACATTTTCCTCCCCCTTTCCCCTTCATGGCTCGCATCAGGCAGGCGGCCACAGCACGTGCAAGCCCATAGAGATCAGCCAAGTGGCTGCTGGGGCACAACCTACCACATAGGATCCCAATTCAGGCACCCGTTGATCAGCTTTTACAAACAGACGTAGTCCTGATTTTGCAAAGACCGAGCGTGAGGTATTTCAGCACAGCGTGCTCTGATCTGACTGCTCGCATCCATATCACGCAGGACACTTGTAAGTCGGCTGCGAGATGCTGTTACAAGGACAGCCCAGATTTAGGCTGTTTACAACCCCAGATTGCCTCGGGGAAAACCGCATCGGTGCCCTTGTAAGATGTCAACACGCACAGGGGTGCAACGCGTTGCAGAGGCTGAGCCAGGTACAGTACATCCAGCCCGACTGCTCCATGAAAACRTGGTTATTTAGACCTCTCTCAACAGGAGCTTTCTTCCCCCAGCTTACCCTGAAGACCTACAGAGGCAAGTCCGGTCTTGAGCAGATGCTCTAAGCCTCAACTCAAAGTACAGCACAAACTTAATCAAAATTTACAGTGCATAAAATTAAACACATGAATACACCTTTGAGGGATGAGGACTAGAAGAAAACTCATACCAATCGGAGGAACAGACTTTTAAAAGCGATATAAAAATAAATGAGCTCAAAGGGCCCTCACAATGAAAGCCTAACATGGGTTTACATAAAAAAACATTATGTCTGGTTAACCTAGACTTTTCCAGTTGATTTGTTTGATTTATAACTAAACGGATCAACAGTAACTATTTTCTACACTAGAAAAGTTCTTTCCTGTAATCTTCATTGATGCAACTTTATATCATGCACATATGGGCTCAGTTCCTGAAACAACTGTACAGTATTCCTATTTGGCAGGCAGCATAGGTTCTCATCTTATAGAAAATTACACTGGAATGGGTGGAATTAAAAGGATTCCCATTTCTTTTCTTGTTTCCAAGTTGTTCAGAACAGAAGCTACTCAAAGTGCTGAAATATGAGCACTTGGAAATAAATATTTATGTTATGCATTTTGTGTATATATTAAGAAAGAAATACAAAGCTCTGGTTTTATATAAACTCTACAAAAGTTAAGGAACACAGTGTAATACACTTTCAACATTTTCCCCCTAGAAGCTTAGGAAATGACTTAGCTTAACAACTGCAGCACAAGATTGGGAAATGGCAAATCAGCCAAAGAGCAACAGTTCTCCAGAAAAAAAAAACAACACAACAGATAGAGGGGATTATTTTTTCCCCTTTCCTGTCCAGTTTTACAGCCCTACATGTAAGTCACCAAAAGAAATTTTTGTCGCCTTTCCAAAACAAAAAAGAAAAACCTACCAAGTACAGAGCCATTAGCGTTAGACACCATCTACCACAAGCTGAAAACAGGAAACATTCAACTCCTTGAATAATCCAAGGTGCCGAGCAGCAGATTGCAACATCTACGTTTTCTGGCCAGCCTGAGGGTTTCTTGCAAGTGCTGACCCCAGCACTCCCAGACCAGACATTTCTGACAATGTTTATGGCAAGAACGCTTTAGGCTTTCCTTTCCAGGGGACCGTCCCGCTCAAAGGATGCTGAGCCCCCCCCCCCCCCCCCCCCCCCCCCCCCCCCCAGTTAGCACCCACAGAGGAGGTGTTTAAGGGTCACTTGGGAGGTGACACCTCGTTGCGGCACTCCAGACATGTCCTAGTGCCACCCTCTGGTCCTCCCCAGCCTGTCCCTCCTGTTACTGCTGTTGCTCCGGGACTCTGCCCTTGTTCCTGTCCTGGTTTCACGTCTGCTTTCGCATCCCTCTGATCTCCATAGGTCTGACAATTGTCCTGCTCAAGACACACATTCCTTTCCAAAGACACTGGATTTATTAAAGACCAATGGCATAAAAGGACAAGATGGACCAAATGGCATCAGTGTAAGCGCTGTCCTCCTAGTGCATTTGCGTGCATGCGATTTTACCGTCAATCCCCATCTCTACTGCCCTGAGAAAGCCTCTAGACATGCACCGAGAGGTACCAAAAAAATTAAAGGTCATATTGCTGCTAGGAKGCAGGCCCTGGCATTCTCAGATGCCCTTTGGTACCACATTGCTGCCCTCTCTACTGAGGATGCTCTGGGTGCAGGAAGCTGAAAGAGTCCTCACCCAAAGCAGGCAGGTTGGTTGTTTGCACATCTACTTTACTACTGTCACCCTTCCAAGGCAGCAACAGGGCCTGAAACATCCACAGAACCAAAGTCACCTGRGAACTTCACCTAACAAGTCCCCTCTTCTCCTCCCGTGGCTCACTGCTGGTCCTCAGGTCTCGGTGCAGAGGAGGTTATGGGCACCCAGGAGCTGGCAGAGCTCGGGTTTTGACCCTGGACTTTCTTCCACAGCTGCAAGAGTTCAGAGGTCTGGATTAAGTCATCTGGGAGATGCTTTCCAGTGCTATGCCCTTAGAACAGCTTAGGGAAKCACTGTATCACATTCTGGTTTAATTGCATAGCGCAGGCTACACGCAAAGGCACATCAGACAAGATTTGGATGAGATCCTTGCACTTTCGACTGTCTTTTAACAGTTGGTGCTTGCACAAGCACCTTGACAGTGTTTCACCACCCTGACCACCAGGATCCAGCCCAGTTTGGAGCAATTCCGTGAATTATCACATCCTGCTGCACACTGGCTTTGGTCAGCCATCCAAGCAGCATACTAGCATGACTCTAGAAAATTTTGGGGGGTTTGGGGTTTGTTTGTTTCTTTGCGATTTTTTTTTGTCTGGTTTGTTTGTTTTGGGTTTTTTTGTTTGGTTGGGTTTTTTTGTTTGGTTGGGTTTTTTTTTCCTTTTCCCAATATTACATCAGGTGATGTTCTTGGGAGTTGCATAATAAACTTTAGAAATAAACCAGACTTGTAGAATCAAGAAGATGACAATTCCCAGTGTAATGGCAATAGTTTTACCATTGGCCCAATAAGTATTAAAATACTCAGATACAAACTTCTTACCACTCCCCATTGGTAGAATAAGTTCAGTCTAGGCTGGAAAGCAATGCAAGCTGTTACCAGACAGTTAGACCACAACTAAGGCAGCTTCTAACACCTTTCCAGCAGCAGCTGCTTGAATTCAGAGAAAATCCTGCTTGCCAAGGACTAGGCAAGGCACTGCTCCCTGCCAGAGGCACCTTTCCAACCGGATTTGGATTACTGCAACAAGTACCTCACGGTCCTGGCATCGGAATGGCTGTAGTAATATTTGCAATTTCAACTTGCTCTTTCAGTGTTGCAGGTGGTTTCCCACTGATTTCTTCAGAGCTTCTTGTTAGTGAGAAGCTTTCTAGCTTCACTCTGGAGGCAGGGGAGAAAGCAGCAATAACCTCTCCCTTCAACATGGAAACCCCCAGCATTTTGCAAGGCAAGCAAGCAGAAATTAAAAGTCACGCTTTTTACCAAACAGGGCCAAAATTCTCTCAAATGTCATGTATACACCAAAGAATTTCCGTATTTGTTTCTTTGCTCTCGCATGCTGACCCCAAACATACTCGGTAACAGGGAAATGAAATACTGACTATCCCGTATCACCCAGCAAATTGAGCCTCAGCATGGTGAAACCCCCCAGAAAGCTGATTGCAAGATGGGTACCTGGAAGTCAGCTAACAGCCCCGTATTTATAACAATAAGCCCCGTCTTGGAAAACTGTATTCTATCATCATCCACATCTCCTCACACGTATCAGTTTATCATCTCCAAGCCTCACAAGGGACCTGTTCCTATAACGCAACCACAGCTGCAACCACTATATTTGGTGCGTGGACRTGTAATAGCACTTATGGTCCCCTTCCAAAGTCTAATGACAGCAAACTACTCTCAACAGCCCCATGGTGGGAATTAGCCTGAGAAGACTGTATAATTGCTCCTTGCTATCTGTGTGGCACAGAAACCACAGCCTGGATTTATCCCACTTCAGTGAAGTGCCTGAGCAGCACTATCTGCAGCTGATAGAGAAGATTCAGCAGTAGGATCTTCCCAGCCACAAATGGGCTGCGTTGCCTTCCGAGGTGTCCCTTGCTCTCCTGCTCACAACAGAGCGGCTCAGAGGTGACCAAGCTACTAAACTGATCTTTATAATTTAAGCCCCCAAAGCAACAGCAGACGAAACTGCTGCCCACATTATGCCACTTACAGCTCTGCTAAGAGGCATCTGGAGACTCCAAACCCACATGTGCTCAGCAAACTGAGGATGCAAACCTCAAATCCCATCTCTGCAATCCTTTTAAGGGGTTCCTCTAGTCCGATAAGCCACAGCCTCATAATTGCAGCTAATCCACACAGGCTCCTGGCTGAAAAACCCACGTACCTGCAGTTCCTCTGCATTAGCTTCATCTCACCTCCAGCAGCCCCTAGGCAAGAGTGCCTAACACGGTAAACATCTCCATTTCTTGCCAGATTTTCAGTGCAATACAAWAGCATTTCAAGGTCTATTGTCTTTTAATGCAGAGCAGTGTTTCCATACCAGTCCTGATTATTCATTTGCAAATGCTTTTGCACCTCTTGTCACACCAGAGAAGGTGTATTGGCCCAAGCGCATGATTCAATTCACAGCTCACACGCTTGAGAGATTTACCACCTTGAGTGGGATTTACACCACAATTTTAGGAGGAGGCAAGACTTCCGCTACTAAACAGCGAATACCCAAAACTCTGCAAGAGCATAATCTGGACTGAAAGACCTCCTGAAAGAAGGTGTCTCTCCCTCTTTTGACCATAGAGGGAGCTGAGTCTCCAGTGTTAACCTCTTTAAAAAAAAAAAATCAAGCACTCAAGCTCCAAGTCCCAATATACAGCCCAGAAATTATATTGGCCCCACTCCCCAGCGCAATACCCAGACCTCACACGTAGAGGAAGGCGGCAATGCGGATTAAATAATTAATGCCCCTGGATACTGTTTCCCCCCCAAACTACAGGGGATCGCAGAGGAAAAATCACTTCCTTAAATATGATTGATTGCTCTTTGCTGGCACAACAAGAGAAAGAGAAATCAGTCAGGAATATTCTCCATCGTTCCGCTGGGGCTTTGTCAAACACCATAGGTCCTGCATTTCAGTGAATGATAGATTGCTTTTAAGAAGTGACTTTTATGTCAGTGAGCATGTTATTATTGATTACTCTAATCTCGCACTGGAAAAGAGTCTTCATAATACCCTACTGTTCTTTAAATCACCCAGAGAGTTTAGAGGTTGCTGTATAACAAGCTCCTAAGTCGTATCTTCCTTGTCAATCTTATCAACCCCTTGTTTAATTGTAAAAATGTAAATAAAATGCAGCAAGCTTTGGCCTAATGCCTCACGACTCCCATATCTCTTCCAAGGAGAGAAACAAGAGATTCTTCAGCTGCACTTGAGGCTTGTCAAGCACAATTTTAATTCAAAGCAGGTTCTGGCTTTCTCAGAGCCACATCCAACACCAGAGCACAGCAGTGCTTTGATGGGTAACAAGATACACATGTCAGAGCCAGGAAAGCCTCCATGATTTCCTTATGTCTGAGGAATATCAGTTTAAATAGCAGTTAAAGAGTGAGACCCCCTGGGACCACCCATGACTTTGTTCTCTGTCCTCACTATGCAACAAGGTGATGCTTTTAGTGGCAGCAGAGATTAGGAGCAACTGAAAGATGATGCCAGCATTGGCTTCTCTGGCCACTTTGGTGTTTGTTAACAGAGCCTACTCTTGTATCCAGACAGCTTTGATTACGCTGGTAATCAACATCGGGACGCTCAGCAAAGTCATCTAGTAGTTACATCCCAGCATGTAAACAAAGACATTGCTGATGACACCGTGTACGTTGAAAAATTAAGGGCCRAGTAGGACTTGAATGTGCACTGACRTGAGGCTTTTCAYGTCCTCTGGATGCTCTGACTTCTGCAAGCCCAATGTCAGCATCTCCTCATTAGGTCTCGGAGACTAGACGCTATGAAATGACTCCCAGCATTTGCAGAAGGGCATCCATGGAGCAGAGGAGCTCCTGGCAGCTCTCACACAAGAGCAACCTGCTCCCCTGGCATTAATCAGAGTAAGAAGTGACCACCAGAGCTGGAAAGGTGCGCAACGTTCTAAAGATTTTCTAAAACATATCGCTGTGTCATCAAAAAAAAAGAAATTTCCTCTCAGACAGAACAACACTCTTGACTTTCTGAAATCTTGATCATTTCAAGGGACCTCAGTTCAGGAAACCATCTGATTACAAGAATAAAGTATGTGAATGAAGAAAATTAGCCACTAAAATTGGACAGAGGAAGCAGCAGCAGGATTGTGAGTTTTTTCTATAGTGTTTCTCCCAAAACACTGTGTTAAAAAGTTAATGCTGTGTGTATTTTTTTTTTTTTTTTAAAGAAAAAGAGGAACCGTAAAATATCAATTACTATGCCAGTGATGCTCCAATCTATTTCTGTTCTCTTAAATTCTTTCCACTTGGAGCATCTTTAAAAATCCTTTTGTTTGCATTGAATTTAACCAGAACCAGAAGCAATCTGGCTGCAGGCTGGTGATACTCCACCACTCGACCTGCAATAAGGGAGCTCATCCCCTCTGCGGTTATGCAGCTAGATCCCAAAGTACTGAGCATCAGCTATTAGCTTTTTTTAATTTATCTACAAGAAAAGCTGCTGGGGAGGACCATGCTTCAGGCACATCAGTGGGATTTCATGTGGACAGCACACAAAGCTCAACCTATGCCTTTTCCTCTATGTTGCTGGGCTTAGCTCAGACCAGACACATTTCATGAGAGGACTGGCCCTACGTTGATCAAAGGACACATTGGCCATCCACATCAGGTGGATGTCCACGCTTTACAGTGCGGATCTATCCTAAATGGACCATTTTCCAAAGTAATTCTAAGTGCCTTAATTTCACTGAACGCAAGTTACACAAAATGGCTTTTAAAGAAACCTAGCTTAATACACTACATTTATAAACAACTCCTGGGCAACACTTCTTCCATCCCTGTAAATGTTATTCTTTGACCCTTGGAGAAAGGCATTAAAGAAGCGTAGCAAAGATCTTGTTAAGCAGCAGCTTACTAAATCAAGAATTCAAATCAATAACATAGGCATAGCCTGACTTAAAAACCTATTTTAAAACTAAATTAAAAAGCAGTTGCATTGCCAATTGACAAGATTAGAAAGGTTTCCCTAGCAATTGTTGAGATTACAAACTAATGAACCATGCAGAGAGAAGATGGAGCACGGGAGGCCGGGAGGGGGAAATGTACGTGCATTTGCACTGTTGGTTTTTAACAAATATGGTCACATCTCAACGAGTTGGAGAAAGCATTGTAACCTTAAAAAAGGAAAAGCTTCCCGGATATTTTTCATTTCGGCAAGCGCTTTGCACTAGCCTAAGGAAGCCCTCATCGGTGCCAACGTCCAAAACAAGAGCAGCAGAGGGAGATTAAAATAACTGCAAGATTAGTTGCTTGAGCAAAGGGAGCAGGATGGGGTCCTCAAAGCCAGCCCTTCATCCACAGCTCCCAGAAGGTAGAAAAGCAAGCATACAACAGAGCCTTAACTGGGGAACCAGACCCTCTAGTTCAGCTGGTTACCAAGGGTTTACAGGGAAAGAGCAGGGGTCTGGAAAAGAGGACCTGTGAGGTCAGAGGAGAAGGAAATAGGGTTGCAGCCAAGATACCTTCAAATTCCTCTCATAAAGAAGAAAAGAAACAACTTTCCCTGTCAACTGGGGCTAGGGTTAGAAGCAATAAGGTAAAATCGCGGCAAGATGAGACGTCTTTATAGCAGCAAAGCGCTGGGATAAATTCACTATAGAAACTGAGAAACATCCATCAGCAGAGGCTCTTTACAAAGAGGTCAGACATTCGTTCGTCATGGTAAAGCCAGCCACAGGGAGACGGGCCAGGCCACCTCTTGAAGTCGATCCCAGCCCTATTTTCCCCACAATCGCATAAAATATCATTGCACATTAACACAGCAAAGTCTTTTCTTCAGCTTATCAGACCTCAGATTGAGATGTAAACCCAACTCCTACCACTTTGCTGTGCCCAGGCTCTTCCCCCCTCGCCCCAACCCCATCCATTGAGCCCCCCTGAAACGTAGCTATGGTGAGCAACCAACAACTCATAAGGAGCCAAGCCTGGGGGTTATTTCACAGCCTGTTTCAGGCGACGGGATGGAGAAACAAGGAAGACAAAAAGGAGGCAGGCTTTGCTGCTGCCCTGAGAAATGCAGCCTAGCAACCTCCACACAATAAAGCACAAAATGAACAGACAGCGCCATGCAAAAGGGGGGTTTGCAAGCCTCTCCGCAGGGTTGGCGGTGAGCAGCTCTTTTTATATGTCTCATAGCAAACTCATCACTGGTGTTGACTGCTTTCCTCCAGCCAGGTAGCACAATTTAAGTTTTTTCCTGGGAAGCAATTGCCTAGAAAGCAGGCTGGGAAGAGAGCAGTTCTGGTTGCCAGACCCAACTTACATGAACTATCTTAAAAAGGGCTGGTCCAAGGCCAGAGCTGTATGAAAAAAATAAGACAGAGTCACAAATAAAATAGCTYCAAACTTTTCAAAGCCCAATATTTACTGTTGCTACCTGAGTGTGTTTGAGGTTTTTTTCACTTGTCTTTGAAAATTGTTTGYTTTTTAAACAGGTAACATGAGCACCAGTCCGATACTTTCCTGCCCTTGCTCACAGGGCRGGCGATGGGCTGCTTTGCAGGAATATTTGTCATCTCCTAAGCTGTTTGTCTTGTAGAAAAAAATAAATCTGCACAGTATTGCTCCTGATATCTCATTGCATTTACATGATGAACTCTAGTGGCAGAGTCAGACCTCAGGTGCTCAATATACCTGGCCCAACAAAAAAAAAAAAATCATTGCACAGCAAAGAGTCACAGGATAAATCCCACCTACCTCAGAGACCTGTGCAAGGGGAAGCAGGAGAAAGAGGTAGACTTTTTGGGAACGATAACAGCTCCTTGGAGGATCCACAGCCCCGTACAATGCAGGGGGATGAGCTAGGGTGACCCCGTACAGGCAGTGCCCCCACCAACAGAGTCTGTCTGAAAGCATCTGAGGCTGCATCTTCATAAAAGGCTCCATCAGCACTCCCCAACACAACAAAGGCATGAAGCAGCTTCGGATCCATCCAGGAACAGCAGACACAGGGCAGACAAAGCAGGTATCAAGGCCACAGCACAGGCTGAGAAACCTAGCCAAGCTGGAGGCTGAGCTTAAATATGCTCCTGGGCCCATGGCTGCCCCAGATGAGGCTCCTTAGGGCCGTTAAGGCTCATTAGTGCCCTCAAGGCTCATTAGTGCCCTCAGCTTTACACTGGACACACTTGGCCCCAAGGGTCTTCCTGGCCAGTATGTCCCTACAACCTCAGGGCACCTGGACCATACCCACTCCTCCCCATCTAAGAGACACTGCAGGGAAGGCTCCTTCTGTGTTAAAACACAGCTTTTAGCAGGAGGAGAGTCTGCACAGGTTTATAAGCACGAGAACTGGAAAAGCACTATGGAGCACCCATCAGGCACGCCTGAACGGGTGTTTAGAAACTGTTGCATGGCTGTATTTACTTCTGATCGCTCTAATATAAAGTGCTGCACCCTTTTGGAGGAGAGCATCACAATCTGCTCCCAGGGAGCTCCAAGGGGCTGCAGAAGACACTCCTTCAAGGTTTCTCCATTATCTCCATCATTTCCCATGGAGGAGTCGCCTCCAGCCTGGAGGAGAGAGGCAATGCATGGTCCAGGGTAGCGGGGCAATAGCTTAGTCAGGGAATGGACAATTCAGCTTCTCCATTAGATACTTGAGCATTGGCCTTTAAAGAGTTGTTGGCGACCTTTGCAGGATGGCAGCTCAGCTGCTGYATAAGCAAACAACCCATCAGTGGTGACCCTGCAAGGGAGCATGGACTTCACATTTGAAACATGTGGCTGTAAAGGCAAAATCAGGGGCTACCAGGTCCCTTCCTCCATCTGGTAACTTTCCCTGCCTATTTAAACTGAAATGGCTCTGAACCACAGAAAGATGTTGTCAGGTTTCAGAGGTGTCACTTGTCTCCCGCTGCATGGCGGGGAGAACATCTTAGGAAGGGCTCTTCTGGTGACAGGCAAAGGTCCATCACCTTCTGCCAGCAGCAGAGGCCATGTCATCCCATTTGAGACCTGCTGTGTCACCTGCATGTTTCCCAATTGAATGCAATTACCATGGAAATTAAACTAACCATCAAATTTCACCACCATCAAATTTCATCATGCCTTTAGCTTGGTTTGCTGCAAGCAACCTGATTAGAAGCACCCCCATTAAGTGGAGCAAGGTGGATCATCAGCCAGAGAAGGTCCTGTCCTGCTTGCCCGCTGCCTCGCTCCCCACACCAGACCGTTCTGTTGCAAGCCCAGCTCTCTAACCAGCTCTTTCTCCAGGAAGGCGAGGGTTTGGTTTCACCCATCCACGGGAAAGCATCAGGCAGAGCTTCTCCCCCAGGTCCCAACTCTGGTGTGGCACCAGCATGCAAAGACGGGAGAGTGAAAAACAAGAGGAAATCTCTCTGCTCAGTGCTTTTGGAGACTTTGCAGTGCCACCGGTACAATTATGTGGGAACTGCTCACGCATCTTCAGTTTTTCTCTCTTCTCTTAGAGGGAAGAACTGAGGGACCTTGTTGGCTGAGTCAGTGCTTTCTCTACTGCTGCCATGACAAGGGAGGTGGCAAGGCAGGAAAAGGTGCTGTGGGAGGCGTGATGGGGGGCTTTGCAGCTGAAGGTCGCTTAGAAGGGAAGAAAGAAATAGAGGATGCAAYAAGAAGAAAGAAGTCAATTAAATTCAGTCAGAGACTGCTCCATCACTTTTATAAGTCCTGGGTTTTGGGGTGGTTTCAGGACTTCGAGGGTTGTTGGGAATCTCCTTGGGAAAAGGGAAGTTTAAAAGAGCACCTCGCTCAGGGTGAAAGGCTCAGCTGGAGGAATCCTGCTCCCCAACCCAAGCTTTGAGCTTTCCCATCCAAAATCTTGAGCCCCTGCAATACGCATCCCTTTGTCATGTACAAACTCGTAGTTTCTGGAGCCCTGTGAACCCCTTCCCTGCGGCGCTGGAAACCTGCCTTCACCACTCTAAGCCAATGCCTCTGGCAACAAAAATGAAGGGGCTTGAGCCAAACCGAGAACTGGTTTGACGTAGTCATTTTCCACTTCTTGAATCACGAGCCCAGTCCTGCCTCAGCACACAGCTGAGCTGATACGGTCCCGACTCCGACACCCCRGAGAGGCACGGCAGCAAAGATGGACCAGGATTTATCAGTGGCTGCAGATCAAAGGCACGGAGGACCACGGGGCATGGAAAAGCTGATATGGGACAGGAGTGAAGGGACTCAAGCAGAAGCTGGGAGGAGAGACCTCTGCAAATGAGGAGCAAAGCGCGACACAACGCTCGGCGGAGGGCAAGCTGCCCTCCCCTTCCAGCAGCAAGAGCTCGTGCTAAGGAAAAGAGATTGGAGTGGCTGAGAAAGAGCTGGAGCTGAGGTGGCTGTGACAGACAGACAGGCAGACAGCAAGACCTGCTTTCACAAGCTTCTGGTCCACAGTAGAAAAGATGAGTGGCAGCAAATGGGATTTAAAGCCGCTATATTATATCACGTCATCTGCCATGTTTAGCAGAGCTGAAGAATTTCGCCTGGTTATCCTTGCGTTGCTGAATGTCTTCCAGCAAAACTGTCCTTCTGGCTTTGAGGTTACCGAGGGATGAAGCATCCCCTGATTCCCTTGGCAATTTGCTCCACGGTGAATCATCCTCCCTACTAAGGTGACCTGCTGTGGGATGTCCTGGTTAGCAGCAGCCGCGGTGTCCCTCGGGAGAATGACTCTTCCCTGGCTCTGGAAGTGCAGCCTGCATCCTTTGCTCTTTGCTCTTTTCCACTGAGTCACCCTCTAAAGATTTACCCCCGGGGCCTGTTATGTACTCTTTGTTATCTCCTGCTTCCCTCTCTGGGCTATCTGCATATTTTATCAGCGGGTTTTTTTCTACTTGCTTCCAGGTCTTTCCTAAAAACTCCTGAATAATAAGAGGCTGGAGTCGGTGTGTAACTAAAGATCACGTGCAAAAAATGGGAAAGGAACAGAGCCCTTAGGGAGTCTTTCCTTCCACCCTCCCATCCACCCCAGGGTGATCAGATGCTGGAAACAGAGCTGGAAACTCCCCAGCCAGCCAAGATCCGTGCTGGGAAATCCCTGAGATGGTGCAGCGACCTCCCCAGTTCAGTCCCCAGTATAGTAGCCTCCAAGCCTAGAAACTGGCTGCTGGTACTGATATTCCCCTGGGTAAGCAGTGTTTGGCTGTCGTTATTTCCACTAGACATTTTTTATGAGAATCTGCACTTGAAAATCCCCTGAAAACACCCGTGGGTTGGGGCTTGCAGTCGATGGGCTTTGATGCAACAGTCCCCATTGCCTCCATCCTGCTTTCATCTAGGTGAGTTCAGCCTCTGGGTAGGTTGACCACCCTTTGCCAAAGTCCACCCTGACTCGGTGGCAAGGTCCCCGTGTGCCTCTCTGACCCAGGGGCATGGTGATCCGATGATGCTGACCCTCTCTGCTCCGCTCTCCTGCCAACAGGTTTCGGAGCTGCCGCGTCAGGTCCTGCAGCCGGACTCCCCAACGGCGATTCAGCAGTGGCTGCTTGCAGCTGGCCAGTGGGGTGAGGACCGCCTGGAGCATGAGGGTTGGGGACCAGGGTGGGGGGCTTGGCATCCCGATTCTGTCCGTAAAGCTTGCTACCAGGTCATTTCCAAGGGAACCTAGAATCGGACAGCAACACAGTGTCCAAATAAGAAAGTGAAATGATGGAGAGGTATCCTTGACCACACGACATTAATTTCATTTATTAGAAGAGGTTTTGCACTGGCAGGCTGTGCCCAGATGGAAATGGGAGATCACGTTTCCCTTGGGTGATATTGTGAGGGGCTGGAGGAGCACCCAGGATTTCAGCAATGCCATTTTTAAGACCATGCATCTGTCTGTAGGTTTGCAAAGTTTCATAAGGCATCTTTCCAAGAGCATGACAGCCCCAGATAAGTTTGGGAAGAATGCTTAGCAAATTGGAGGTCTTATAAAAGTTGGTTAAATTTGAAGTGAGTGGAAATTAAAAGCGAAGGTCCAGAAAAGAGGATCAGCTTGTGACACTACTATCAAAGCTTGTAATGCAACAGTGGAAACCCGCTTCCTTCGGTTTCCGCTTTGCCCTCTTCTTACCGAAAAGAGCATTGTTCTGGGGTTGTTGGAGACTGCAGCTACCAAACCCCAGCCTGAGGCACAGGTGGTGGGGGCAGAGACCGGGGAGCACAGGGGGTCTGCCCTCCGGGGATCAGTACCGACCAGCCCAGCAGGCACCTGCAGAGCTGGTCCAGGGAACCAAGCAGGGGGCTGGGGAGGCTACGCTCCGGGGCTCCCCCATGTACGAGGAAGGACCAGCGCGTGCGAAGAGACGTGTCAGGGGATGCTGGTGAAATTAATCTTGCACAAACGCTTTATTTCCCTTTCTTTTGGTTCAGCTGCGGGATGGATTCAAAGCTCACTGACCTTTATCCCGTCAGTTGAGCAGTGTGCGGATGAAAGCACAGGGTATGGGTAACCGTGCAGTGATGCTGGGCAGCAGTGCCTTTGCCTAGACCCACAGCCACGGTCTCCTATAGTCACTACAGAGTGGACAAACACAGCAACACTGAGCAACAGGCGAAGCCATCTGCCCTTCATTTTCATGACCAGCACCAGGAACATAAACCATCTGATTTCTTCTGCTTTACTCTTTCACAGATTCTCCCAGAGACAGAAGCAAGAACCAGGTCCRGAGGAAGAGAAACCAGGTGAAAACAGGCACTGAAACTCACTGTGCATCCCAGCCTCCCCTCCTGCACTGACAAACCCGGGGGATTTTTCTCTCCAGGCAGAGAAGTTGTCGCAGTGACTGGCAAAGCCACACGTCAGAAAGCAGGATTCATTTCAAAGCTACACATCAAAGTCTGAGCGAGGTATTAAATTGCCTACATAATCGATGGAGTTAAATAAATACCATCAGAGGGAGATTAATGTCACAGTAAGGCAGTGCCCAAGATAAGCAGCACGCAGCATCCTCCAAAGACACCTCTCCCTTTCCGCTGCCTTTAGAAGGATCCGGGATGGTTGGGTTAGTCTAGAGACCTGATTTAGGAACCCAGGGATAAATCTCATCCCTGGTGACTTTCCAGCTRCATGACTACTTTCCCTGCCCATTGCCATCTCGTCGTGAGGATGAGATTATAACAGAGGAGATCAAGAAATGACAGCGAGGCACCTCCCATGCAGATTTCAAGTGGGAGCTCGGCAGCTCATCCCCGGTAGCACAGGCAGTGGATAAACTCCCTTCCTTGGGACCACTGGGAGAACTCTGCCAAGTGACTATCACATGGTTTTGCCTCTCAAACTTCCCGGCGGGTAGAAATCGGCAGTCCAGAGCTGCCTATGGGAAAGCAGGTTGCAGCTTGTCAGCTTCCCACACCCCGGTCCTGGAAGGACTCAGCAGCCAAGCAAATAAGCAATAAGCAAACCTGCCAAAGTTCAGTTCCAGTTTGAAGCCTCCTTATCAGCAGGGTCTTTTTCACAAGCTATTTCTGTTTGCCTTTCCTTTCCAGGTAGTGTGTTTAGCTGCAACCAGCAAACACTCTGGGACCTTGGTTTTGGGACTTAGACCCTCAACAGCCACTTTGCTCTTTTAAATAGTTCATTTTTTCCCCTCCCTACCTAAAGGGCTAAAGCTTTCTGTGTTCAGCAGGACTTTCATCCATCCCCAGTGTGCTTTGCTCTCTCAGTGCACACTGGCAAAGCAGAAGTCCCGCAGGTCTGTAATTCCCGGGAGGAGAAGCTGACGCAGGCAGACCCTCCCAACTAATGGTGTCAGACCCTGTGGGGTGCATCTTGAGCAGCCGACTCAAGGATAGCCCTAATGACCATCACTCAAAAGGAAACTGTTGAACAAAAAGCTAACAGACCAGCAAGAAAGACAATAATAAAGAGAAGAAAAGGCTTCAGTCTAAATATGGGATATTTGTCCATAAAGACCATCAGAGGACCAAGTGGAGACACCACGTATGGGAAACCTATAGCCGGACTTTCCCCAGGTAGCTCACAGCTGAATCTGCCCTGCTTTTCAGGTCACAATAGTGGCCTGAAAGCCCAGTAGTGATGCAGAGCTGGAAGACGTGCCCTTGAAAATGCCGTAACACCAAACCTGTTGGGTTTTGGTCCTACTGCAATACGCAGATCGCTTCCGTAATGACATTACTGCCTCTCAGATCCCTGTACAAGAAGGGCACAATGTGCCCCGCTCTCCCCACTCTTTTTGGCAAAAAGACTTCACAAGACCCTAAGCCACTCCATCACCACCTYGTAGGGACTTTGGCCCTTTGCAGCCTATAGTGCCTTTAGGAACCAATTAAACTCAGCAATYGGAAAAATCATGCATGGAAAAACAACGCACGGTTGGCGGGCCAAGGGGTTAGCAGGCTGTGTGGAGCACAACCAGCAAAGCACCCATCTCCTAAACCCTTTCCCACGCTGTTTTTGCGGGGGGGTAATGGTGTTCACGGTCTGACCCATCGGCGGGCTCTCCCCATCCCCCTCCAGCCTGGCCCTTTAAGTAACTTGAGCCTCCAGGCTGCAAATCCCAGTCTCTAACTAAAAGGATGGAAAAGCAGTTTTCCCCCTTCCCCCTTCTGGGTCTTTTCTTTTAAAAGCAACCATTTCTTGCCCTTTCCCTTCTGGTGGGAAGAGATGGTTCACCAAGGGACGGAGCAGCTTTCTGAGCATACCCCTCCCCTATCAAGGCAAATTGGCAATTTCTCCACCCCGCAATGCTTCTGACAGCTCTTTTTTGCAGCTTTCCTCCCCTCCCGCCGGTCTTTGGCAAACCTCGGCTGATTTCCAAACCCTCCGTGGCTGCTGGGGGTTGGTGCAAAGGTTTAATTATTTGCTTTTCCTTGGGTGTGCAAGGCGGGGATAGGGAGAAGGTCGGGCCCCATCGCCTGACGTTGCAAATCTTGCAAACTTTTGTTGTATAGTCCCTCTCCCACCCCCCTTCCTTCCCCGTCTCCCGCCCAGCTCCCAGAGCCCACCATGAATCCACAGGCCATTTCGGGATACGTTTGCCTGCTTTGCTTTTCCTTCGTGAGCACAGCAAAAGGTAAGATACTTTGGGCTGCTTCGGGTCCAGGGACACGACGGGGTCCGGATGTCCGGAGAGGTGGGATGCTCGTCCCGGTGCACAAAGAGCCTCCTGGGGCTCGCCGTAATGCAACATCTTCCCGGTCTCTGGCCAGGGAGGGAAGAGTTATTGCCACAACAACTGCAAATGGTCTGAGCAAATCTCCCGAGGCRGGGAAATTTTTTGGGACCGTGGAAGTCCTCCCTGGGGGGTGAGGAAAACCAGCGAGCTGGGGCTTTTCAAACTGCACACGCTGCAGAAATATAGAAACTCTTCAGTCTGACTCACGGAGCAAAGCCCCAGGGAGTGAGCTGGATTTCCATCGATTCATTTATCATTATAAGAAAAGTAGCAAAACTACAAAACATTTCAGAAGCCCAGCAAGTGCATCAGATTTGCAGGAGAATTTTAAATGACTTTAGAAAATAGATTAGACTGGTTACGTCATGGCAAAGGCAACCCTCCTCCCTACAATCATATTTGTATATGAACAAGAGAAGTGAGTCCAAATAATTCTAGATAAACAAGATTAAAGCAGGGAGTTTTGATCTAAAGCTGCCCCATCAACTTCATTTTGCCCCATCGCAAAGTCAGAGACTTAATTAAGAATTGGCAGTTCTGATGGGAAACACATGATATGAACAGTATGGCCTCTCTTCTCCCCTAAATAAAAATGCTAACGTTGCCCCAGTTAATGCACAGTGCCGAAAAGACACTTCAAGACATCCCTCCTGTCCGTGGGCACGCTCAGGAAACTTTCCTTCAGGATTAAAGTGTGTTTCTCTGGCACTTTCGAAAAGTCCTGAAGTCCCCAAGGAGGGTCCCCACTCTGGCCATCATTTCTACGGCAGGACTGGAAACACAAGCAGGAATCAGCTGTCACCCCGAGAACACCCAAATATCCAAACCGCAGGCACAAATAATTTCCCATGAAAATCTTCCCAGGTTGCAAGCATCCCTGTGAGTCCAGGTCCTCTCTAGGATGGAGGATGCTGGCTGCAGCAAGCGGAGGGACTGAGGTCTGCGACCACGTACCTTCAACATTTGCATCTTTCTTTAGGTGATTTGCAGCCGCTTTCTTTCCAGCCTGGGACCCTGTATCAGTACCGCTATACCCTGGATGTCCAGCTGGACCATGCATCCACACCGGCCCCGCAGGGAGCCTGGCTGCGGGCTGAGGCATTGGTCCAGCTGCACCGGCTCTGGAGGGACCAAGGCGGAGAAGAGCTGCTCCAGGTGCAGGTGCGTGAGGTGGTAAAGCCATTGCAGGCGGGTACTCCTCCTGGGAGCAGTGATGCTGTCTTTCTTTAGCCCCTTCCCTTTCTAGCCCAAGCTATCTGAAAAATGACCTCTCTGACCAAGAGGCCATCGCCTGCAGGTAAAATGCATAGCAATTTTAGAGCAGACGTGCTTGATCACTGCTTTCTGCCATCTTCTGCTGTCATAGATCCGTGACTTGAAAGCCCAACAGGAGCCAGAAGAGGAAAGGAGCCAGGACGGCACTGGAGGTCCCCCTGCAGAGATTGCGCTGAGCCAGGAGGCACGGGCAGAGCTCCGGCAGCCGGTGTTCATCTCCTGGAGCAGCGGGAAGGTCAGCGGCCACCTCCTGGGCTTGCTCATGCCCTCCGCAGAGCACTCCTGCCCACATCCCGCATTTTCCTGGCTACAAAGCCTGTACGAACTCCTGCTCCACCTCTGATTTCATATCAGAGCACAAGGAACTTGACAGGGTGGCAAATGCAGGTCTCCCACAGGGTCCAGTGTGACCCTAGAGGCAGCCCCATCCTCCAAAGCATCTGCAGGCTCAGCTGGAGCTGCAGCATCCCATGTGAAAAGGGCCTCGGTCCTAACTGTGGGATGTGAGCTCCTTTCTGACCTTCTCCTCTAAGGCTTGGGAAAACCATCGGGGGGAAAAAAGAGAAAATTTGTGGGCGTGCATCCACAAAGCCCGTGCTGTTGAGGGATACGGTCCTCCTTGTGAAAAATCTTCAGGTATCTACAGGGAGTTGCTTAGGTTGCAGGGGAGATGCCTTTCAGCAAGGAAGGGAGCAGAGAGCCCGCAGGGCTCCCGGAGCCGTCCCCACGGGCAGACACCACCTCTTGCCCTCCCAGGTCAAAGCCTTCTACGGGGATGAAGCAGAAAGCATCCTGATCTCAAACCTCAAGCGAGGCATCATCAGTCTGCTCCAGCTCCAGCCCCACGCCGGCACCGCAGTGGAGGTAGGTGCAGAGCCGGGGCCAGATCTGCCCAAAAGCCAGGGACCATGCCGTAGCAGGAGAGCCGGCCCCAAAGTGCAGCCAGCCAAGGTGCTTCAACAGAGCCAAAATTCAGGATAAACATCATGGGCTTTGCTGATCCAGCTGCCCCTGGGCTGTGAGCGAGGATGACTATTGGAAAGGYAGAAGATTTAAAATAAAATAATCTGTAGATGATTTTCAGGAATGGGCACACTTCCAAAATCGTCGTCTTTCCCTGGACAGTAGGAAAAGTGGAGGAAAAACTCTACAAGAATTTTTGCCAAGCGGGATTTGCTTTGCCCAGCCCAGCCAGCTGGCAAACGGCAGGGAAATCCCTCCCTCCGGAGCTCAAGTGATGCTGTAGTGACCTGCGAACAACATGAAATAACCTCAAAACCCAAAATGTAGGCACAAAGGTGCTGCTGCTGGTGTTAGCCGAAATTTGCAAAAGCAAATTTCCTGCCCAGATGGACTTGGAGCTATCCAACACCCCCAAATACAGCCCAGTTTCTAGCTTTTTGATGATTTTTCTGTTTATTAGTTTGTCCTTTGTGTCTGTCCTCTACACGGATCATTTTATTCAGGCTCAATCAAAGCCGATCACACTTAACCATGGTCACTTACATTTGTGTTTCAGGAGGACGCCTCCGGGAGCTGCCAAGTCACGTACACYGTGTCCAACCGTTCTGTCACAAAGACAAAAGATCTCCTCAGCTGCACAAAGCCGAAGTCCGGATTCGCCTCCGTAAACAAAGCAAGTCCATTGCTTTCGCGGTGGTGGGCTCAACTTGCTTCAAGTACATCAGGGTTGTCCCCAAAATCTTCCTACAGGTGGGCTGTGAGTCCCACTCCCAGCTGGCTTCAGCCTTCTGCACCAGCCTGGGATGGGGCTCCAGCTCTTAGAACCCATACCCAAAGTGGGATGCACCACCATACCTCAGGAGGAGGGTATGGTTTTGAGGTGGGTAGGAGCAGATAAGATGTCCTGGGTCATCCCATCCCCATCCTTGTTATCACTTCTGACCTGTCAGCTAATCCTGCTCGGGAAGGTGGAGACACATAAATGTTTTCTAGACCTCAGACCCATCGGATTGGGGATTAGGTTGACAGGGGACAGGACCAAAGACYGCTGCTTGTTTCATTTAAAGCAGTAGCCCGTGTTCAGCCCTGACATAAATAGATGAAACTCTGTGGGTCTTAATGCAGTTATACCTGCCATGATTAAAATTGAGGGGTTTTTTAAATATATAAATTCTACTGAATTCTATATAAAAATGGACATCACTGCACAGAGAGCCCATGGGCTTCAGCAGAGGTCTCGACACCTGGCAGTCAAACTCTGAGTGTTCATATAATAAAAGCTTTCTGGGGTATGAATCATGGCAAACTTACCCAAGAAAGGAACAAACCCTGCATAGCACATTTTTGGCAATAAGGTTTTCCCCCAAGCCTGCCGTCTGGACTAGGGCAGCTCTCTGGACCTTGCCTGGATCCGTAGCTGTGAGAGCAAAATAACGATGCTGCCCAGCTCTGTAAAAGGCAGAGCCTATGGATGAAAAACTCACTATTAAAATAGAGATGATATTATTGCTAATGCCATTTGCTGTCAAAAACCACCGCTTGCACATGGTTGAGCTCTTCCCCTTCCCCAAGRCCTGCCATGTGCAAGCCCAGCTGCTCCGATAACATCTCCCGGCGTGACCAAYGCTCCCCTCGCTGGGGCGGGGAGACGAGGCAGAGGTGAAGTCCAGCAAGCACATCATTTCCTTCAGAAGGCAAAAAGCCAGAGAGCTTCCCCAAGGTCATCACGCAGCACAGCGAGGAAGCCGAGCGTTTTTGGGCATGAGCTCGGTGGAAATCGCTGTTGCTTAGCTTTCTCTTTCGCTTGGAGAACGTCCTTGCTGAYGCTCGTCGGGATGAGGCAGGTTTTGGCATTGAGGGCCATACCTCTTCCCGTTGGGGCAGCTATGGAGCTAGCACTGTCAAACGGACCTGAAGGAAGGGCAAGGCTTTGGGAGGCATTTATTTCCAGTTTGCAGTCTCCAGGCATCACCCACACCGGGCAGCAGCATCCTCTGCTGCCCTTTTTTTCTGTGGCTGAGCCAGGGTGACACCACCTCGTAACGAAAGAGAAAGTCTGCGTGGCGTCACCGGTCTCTCTCCCCACATCAGCCACGGGTGAGAGCATCCCCTCACTGTGGTCCTCTCCTGGTGCTGCCTTCTCCCACATCTGGGAAGAGGTTGGGCTCTTCTGGATTTTCCTTTCCTACATTTTGCAAGCGAACAGGGTGACTTTGTGGACCGGAAAGCTCTTTTGCTGCTAATAGAGAGGAAAGAAATCTCCTGGGGAGAGGGGGAGAGAGAAAAGGTTGCATTTTTCCTCCTTGCTTTTCCTTTTTCAAGATTTTTGGAGTCGAGTGGCAGCCCACCAGCAAAAGCCAGTACATGGTGAAAGACAACCTCCTCCAGTCGGTGCTGGCAGAGGAAAGCCACGTGGTGTCTCCAGCCCTGAGGTCCACCACCAGCATCAAAATCAGTTCAAGGTGAGCRATGTCCCCATACCACTGCCCAAATTGGGCAGCCTGGCATGGGATGAAGGTGCATCGGTTGGAGTTAAAGTATTTGCTGCTCTCCTGCCAGCTCGGCTGGCACAGCCTGGTGCAGGCAGCAAGGAGGACAGGGCATGGCACCGAGGGAATACCAGACACCATTTGACAGCTTCCCCCTGCATCTCCTCCTTCTCCAAACCTGCATGTACCCAACCAGCCTCTGAGCCATGGAAGGTGTAAATGATGAAGCGCTTCCCGATGGCTTCTTCTCCCTCCACAGGCAGCAGCTCCTGCTAGCGTCTCCTCCGATGCCCGGCCCGGCAGAGGTGGCTGGACGAAGCCTCGAGGACATGCTGGCTGGCACGGAGGGACGGCACCAGCCCCTGGGCATGGCCAGCCTGCCCTTCAGGAGGGTCTGCACCCGTTGCCCATCGGTCAGTGATGCTACCCACCCCCAAAACTCGCCACGTGCTCTCCCCCAAGCCGGGCGCCTGGGCAGGCAGGAGAAGGCTGTAGGATTTGGCGTTGAACCGCAGCGGTGCATTTGGAAGGGCTGGTTACCACTCTCGAGGCAGGGTGCAGCCCCAGGAGCGCTGTAGAGCAGCAGCCTGACTTGTTACCTCTCCTAAATAGTATCTAATCTTGCCACCCGTGGTGGAAGGACCCTCTGCCCCGCCAGACGTAGCTGCTTTTCTGTGATAGGAGAAGTAACCTGACGCACAGCTGGCACATCCAGTCGGGTTAAACTCATCACAGGTCTGAGGTTAGGAAACATTTCCACCACAGGTCAGGCTAGCAAGGACAAAGGAGGGGTTATTTCTGCCTCCTCAAGTCCTCCAGGCTTTTCACCTAGGAAATCTGGAATTGCAATGACTTTCAGGCACCAGTGATGCTCGCAGTTTCTCCTGCTCTTGTCCTGGCACATATCACAAATTGGGGTGTTTGGGCTTCAGCACAAGTCCTCAGCGGTGGGGGTGGGAGGCTGCAGTAGATGCCTGCAGGTAATTGCTCAACCCCCATGGGCCTCTCCCACCTCTAAATATTTCCCGAGTATAAACATTACCCCATGATTCAGGATCAGGGGGTAAAAGAGGCTAAATTCCACCTAACAAACCTCATCTTTGCAGCTGAGAGCCTACCTGAAGGCTTTTGACAGCCAGAGAGTCAAAACGGACACCTCAAAGGCAGCGACCACGTGGCAGTTCCAGAGGTTCATCCAGATGCTGCGCAGCGCCAAGAAGAAAGATGTTCTGCAGCTGCTGAGGAGAGCGCCCGAGGGGATGCTGTGAGAGTCCCAGGAGCTATCTTGCCAAGATTGGCTTTCTGTGCATGTAGAGTCCTGGCATGTAGGGTCATTCCTGGCCCTGGCAACTGGGGTCATTTGGTGCTGGTCCATACACCATACCTGGTCCAGGCAGCTGGCCTGGCTAGTGCAAACGTACTCTGTTTTTTCTTAATGCCTGTTCTGTACAAATACCGCATGGGGGGTTTTTTTGCTGGCTTTGGAACAGAGCGAATGCTCCAGCAAGGCTTTCTGCAAGTATCAATGGAGGTCTGTTATTTACAGACCATCCACCCACGGCCGTAGCATCCATCCCTTGTCAGTGTGGGCGCTGGGGCCAGGCTCCTCTCTGCAGTGAAATACCTAGGTGTGGGTGAGTTCAGAGCAAGAGCCAACCTTCTAGGTTTTTTTAACTCATGAGCTGAAGCTCCTGTGAGTTTTAAAGTAAGAAGAAAGCATGGAGAAGACAAAGGGGGATGAGGAGCTGCACAGGGTACCTTGTTTCTTCTCCAGCTCTATCGGTGGGTCGTGCCACTGATGACCTCCCTCTTCTCGCTCCAGCCCCTTTGTCGTGGAGGCGGCGGTGGCCGCACAGTCGGTGGCATCCTTGGCAGCTCTCTCGGACTTTCTGGATTTCGGCAAGGAGCCCAAGTCCCTGCTGGAGAAGTTTCTCTACGCGGCTGCTTTCTCTCCCCGGCCTTCGGGGGAGCTTCTCCGACTTGTGTTAGTAAGTACGGAAGTTTCTCTCCCTCCCTGAGGGTCCCGAGTCCAGGATGGATCCTCACCCCATTTCAGGCAGGAGGGAACAGCAAGCATATTTTCCTGAAAAAAGAAAATATGTTTCTATAGAAATATATCTTCCTGCTTATGGGATTATTTTATGTGCTTTTAATGGGATAGTGGTGATGGGAGTAGATGCTCCTCAGAGGAAAAGCATTCAGCAGAAAGTGCTTTATATCAGTGCATTACAGATAATAAAAGCTTAATTAAAAGCCACTGTGAAAAATCAGCATTTTATCCAATTAAACCATGCATTGCCTCCTTCAAGGCAGGTAAGAACTAGTTTTTCCTTACTTTTTTGGTAAACGCTTGGAGATAAGAGGTAAAACATACTCTTCCTCTCTCTTTTTCCTTATTTTTTTTTTCCTGCTTCCTGATACCCTTTTCCTGGTGCCCAGGACAAGCTGGATGGGAAGCAGCTGGCCCCCGAGGTCCAGGAGACGGGGATAGTTGCTATGGGCTCTCTGGTCGGCAAGCTGTGCCAGCAGAAGCTGTGTGGGCTGCAGGTGGGTCCTCTGAAAACCCCCATGTTTGGCTTTTTCGGACCCCCTCCCTCCTCCTGGAGTGCCCAGAATGTCACCTGTCCCTCACCTCACTCTCCTTCTCTTCTGCCCTCCTGCAAACCCCGAGCAGGAGGTGGAACGTGGGGTGGAAACCATCCGCAGGGGGCTAAGAAGTGCCAAGGAGGAGTCCGAGGTAGTCATTTACCTGCTGGCCCTGGGGAACGCGGCGCTCCCCGAAACCATCCCCACCCTGCTGGACCATGCCGAGGAGGGTCCCGCTGCCGTCGCCACCGCAGCCATCTCTGCCCTGCGGCGATTCCCCGCTCAGCACATCTCCGGCAAGGTAAGAAATGAAGCTGCCGAGGCTTGGTGCTCCTCTTCCCATTCAAAGGCAAGCCATTGGGGTGCAAAGGGAGACACCATTTGCACATCACCACCCTAACAGCACCATTTTAATTGCCTTCTCTCATCAGGTGAAACGAGCAATGAGGAGGATTTTCCACGAGAAGAGGAAAAGCTACGAAAAAACATGTCGCTTGGCCGCTGCTGAAATCCTCCTAGATAATGAGCCCTCGCCCATGGATGTCATCAACATCCTGCTGGCTGCCAACGAGCTGGAGACGGAGACGGCGACGTTTCTGCTGCTGAAGGTCCAGAACAGCCTGCGTGCCGACCACCACCCGGCAAGGTGGGTCTGGAGGGGAAGGTTGCATTTTTTCCCCCCTAGCTCTACATCGCCGTTTTTTCCTCCTCCACACTCCAGCTGTGGCTTTTGACCCAACATGCCTTTAAAGCTGGATAAGCGCGCGCGTGCTAGCATCGCTTCTTGGAGCTGCCTGGAAATTCCCAGCTGCAGGAGGAAGAAAACAGCAGGGCTGCTAATGCAGATGATGCCCAGCTAGCCGAAACCCGGCGTCCCTCCTCATCCTGCCCTGTGGCACCGAGACCCAGGCTCGTGGCTTCGGCAGAGTCCTTGGAGGCCAACGCTCTGGCTCGCAGGGCAGCGCACAATTTGTAACTGCATTCATCTTCCTATCTGCACAAAACAAAGCGAGCACTAACATTTTTCAGAGCTAAGCAAAAGCTGCACAAAAACATCTGACTGGTTTATCATGATAAAGCAGAGGAGAGGGAAATTCCAGGGTAGCCCACATCTGCTCATTTCCTTTTTTGCTCACACTTCTCTGGGCAACTGAGAGAAATAGTTTTGAAATTTATATTTCCTTCTTTGTCCAGCCATCTGTAATGACCACTGACATTTTCCCTTCCTTTCTTCCCGGTGCTGACAGACCCTTTTCCTCTTGCTTCCAGGAAAATAATGAAAGACATCATGAGAGACCCACGGATAAATAATTACAACTTCTTCTCGAAAGCTGGCATCTCCTCTTCTTTCTCAGGACCTCTGACAGGTGACACCAGGGAGGACACTCATCCCATGGTCCTCTCAAACGGCTAACGGAGGGGCTGGTGGGGAAAGGCAGCTTTCAGAAGAGGCCTTGGCTTTATAGAAATGCCCCAAAATCTCGGTGTGAGGTTTCTGAACACGTCCCCCAGCACCAGCTGAGGCTGGCTGGTTGCCATCACCTGAGATGTATATGCCTCTCTGACACCCCTGCAACCACCTGGCTTTCTACAGCAGGAGGGTTGGGCTGTGCTACATACTTTTCCCAAATCTTGCTAATTTGAAAGAGGAACTTCAGCTGGCGGTGAAACCAGTGGTAGATTGTAGGTGGGAGTTTCTATGCTTTTCCTGATAAGTCAAAATATTTAGCTCCGTTCCCCAGTTCCTTAAGTATTTTGAATAAGCTCTTCAAAGAGGAGAATCCTTGTACTGAGATAAAAATCATCAAACTTCAGAGAGACTGCAACAATCGACACTTGCTAAATATCTGCTTAAAACTTCACCCCTCGGCTCTCGTTTCTGTCCCCCTTCAAATTATCTCAGTGTAGCCTTGTAAGGTGGAGGCAAAATAGCCAACACCTGGAAGAAAAACATCRCAATGCTAAATCCTTTGATTATTGCAAGAATGGAAGGAGATGGTGCAGAGAAGYTTTCCCCTCTGAATCATTTAGCTTTATCAGATATTTGATGGCTAACATATGAGATCTGTGCAGGTCAGCCGCACTGACCATAGATGGGACAGCTCTACAGGACTAGCCATACAATCTGTTGAGGAGGCTTACAAATTACCAAGGAGCCCTCAGGATCCGGCTTTTAGACATACCCAGTGACCTCCCAATTCCTGCAATCAATCTGGATGAGATCTTTTTAGAAACTGCCCCATCCTGCTGAGCACTGACTTGGTGGCACCGGGCACAGGGGACACGCTTGCCAGGATCCTGGCCTTGCCCATCCTACCTATGGGCTCTTTATTTTCTTGTCAGCCTTCATCCCCTGCTGCTGCTTTCAGAGCATTTATGATTCACCACCGTTCAGGGACTCATTCGCAAAAAGAGTTGTGCCAGGCAGTGCCTGGGGATGCTTACAGGCATCTCTCTGCCTTTCAGTCACCCAGGACCTGCTTTCCACCTTCGGGCTGGACCTGCTGTTTTTGGAGGGTGGATTCCTGAGAAAAAGCGTCTCTGACTTCTCGCTGCTCAGCCRTGGCCGGCGGCTTCGCGCTGCTCAGGTGTGCTGCTGGGAGAGCGGCTGGGRGGCAGGTACATGGAGGGGGGTGGCAGCACTAACCCGGTGGTGACACTGCCCCATCTGTGTCCCCTCTTAACCTCCTTATGGTGCTTGACCTCACCTCTGCACTCAGCGTGCCCCCTATCAGAAATACATAAATGCATACCCCCCATCACCGATGTGAAGCCAGACAGACCTGCTCTGGAGAAGGGAGTCCCCTGGCCCCCCAAAAAAACAGGGGATGTGACACCGCTGCTGCACGGTGCTCAGGGATAGCTTGGATGCCCCATCCAGCCCACTCCATCACTATCCTCCTACTTCAAAGGGTGCCTATCCAAGGGTTGGACAAGTACAGCAACTCAAATAGCATTGTGGGGCACGAAACGGACTCTCCAGCTTTGCTCTGTGCAGCTTGCACATCTCTGCTTCTGTGTTTTAGGTCACTATTGAAGCACAAGGGATGGAGATGCTGGGAGAAAATGTCTTAGAAGGGGAAGAGGAGCCAGAGCTCATGGCTGGGATGTCTGCCATCTTCTTCGATGTTCAGTTGCGGCCGATAGTCTTCTTCCAGGGATATACAGACTTAATGGCCAAGGTCCTGTTAAGCAGCGGAGAACCCACAAGCGTGGTCAAAGGGAACCTCCTGCTGATGGACCATCACCAGGTACTGGATGGGGGGGTGACCTGCCTCCACACCAAATCCTAGTGGATCCCATAGCATAAGCCAGTGGATTTTAGGTATGTTACACACATCTAAGAGCAAGGTGACACTGCCAGAGGTCTCTTGAGGTTCGTAAAACAGCGGGATGGCTCGGCTTTGCCATGGGACACACATGGCTTGAGTTCCTCCCACAAAAGCCCAGCTGCGGGGTTGGGATAGTCCCAGCAGCCATGCATCGTTACCAATATCAGCCGCTTGGCCAAGAGAGGTGTCCAATCACAGCAAGTTCTGCCTTCTCCATCTCCTAGGTCATTCCTCTACAGTCTGGCCTCCAAGTGGCCATCAAACTCCAGGGCGGGCTGGGGCTTGACATTTCAGCCAACATGGACGTGAGCATTTGGGAGCAGGAACTGAAAACCAGCATCAACACGAGGTCAGCGGGTGGGAAACTGCTTGGCTCTGGGGATGCGGGGTACATGGGGGGCTCAGCACCCAGCACGAGGGATGCTCCACCTTAGGCTGACTTTCCACAGCCCCCTGCTCTTCTCCTGCTGGGTCCAGCCCTGCCTGGTGGCCACGTTGGCTAGGGGTCTGGTGGGCATTGGTTACACACTCCTTTTCCATGGCCAGACCTAAAATTAAGATGCTTATGGGGTTGTTTGGTGCCAGTGCATGGTGCCCAGCACAGGGCCATTGCTCGGTGACCGGACCCAAGTGCTTCCCTCTCGCAGGGGAAGCCTCGCCATTGATTTCCAGGCAGAACTAGATGCCCCATTCCTCCAAGCCACCCTGAGAAGCCAGACAGAGGTGGAGACCTCAATCCAGTTTGACACCATCCTGAGGTTTTCCAGCAGCCCGGTGCTCATGTGCCTGCAGCTGAGAGAGGAGCAGGTCCCGTACAGGTAAGCTCTGGATACGGCCAGATACTGTAGAAACATCATGATGTGCTTGAGATAAAGGAGGACTTCTTGGGGAGAGGAGGGAATTAATGCTTGTACACTTATTGAGCAGGGTGGGTCAAAACCAGTAGGGAGGGGGCGAAGGACACCAGAAGTTCATGGTGATAGGGTGGAAGTGCCATGCCTAGACCATCAGGAGAGGCTCTGCAGGTGAATATGCCAGTCTGTGAGGAGGATGAGGTCCACCACCACCACAGCCCCCTGACCATCTTCTTGTCGCCTTGTCCCACAGAGAAATCTTTACAGTTTCCAAGTCTGTTGGGAGCCAGCGTGCCACTGCTCAAAAAGGCAGGCAGGGCACCGTGCCCGGGCGGGAGTTTGCCTTGCACCGGGCCAACTCCAAGGTCTGCAACCTCCTGCTGACAGCAGAAGAAGAATAGGGGAGTCAGAGCACTTTGGGACTGGATAACTGCCTGCCACACACCCCAGTTCTCTGTGAACCCAATATGACCTGTCAAGGGCTCTGCCCAACTCCTCCACAGCCATCTTTTAATAAGAAAAACGCAGCAATAAGAGCATCAGAAGAGACCATAAGAGGAACCACTGCAGGACAGCCGGAGGCACCCCTTGCTTGGGGCTGGAGGAGCCAAGCCTGTCCTCCCCACCCCAAAGGCTGAGATTTCCCCTGCCTGAACTCTTCCCCTTCACGGAGAAGGGCTTGCTGGAAGCCAAACTGGTACTTGTGAAAAACAGCCTTCTTTTGCAAATGAATGAGTTTCTCAGAGCCCAAGAAACCCTTCTGCAAGCCTATACCCAAAAATGCTGTGTTTTCTCCCCATTTATCCAAGCAGTCAGGAGGGAGCACATCTGCAGCCAGCAGGGAAGAGGTTCCCCATGAAGGGAATGAATGACGCTCCTTTAACACACAGTTTTGCGGCCGCCAAAAGAGTCCAGGAACATGCAAAATTTTATTTCTGGAGGAGGTGTGGGGTTTTTTAATTATTTTTTTTAATGCAACCACAGAGACATCCACCCCAGAATAATCCTCAGGGAGAAGGGCAGAGATGCAAGACAAAATGTTGCATAACCTGTTGCCAATTATTGTATGTTCTTTCCGGATTAATTGAAGGTGTTTGCATTTATTTGCATACGAAGGTAACTCAGCTCTCTCACAGCTTAGTGCCATCCTCTTATTCCCGGGGGGAATTTGCACTCTGTTGCCRGGGATGTGGCTGGTGCCACACCAGGCAGCAAGGATGAGGCTGTGGGGGGGAAGAGCTTGTATTTCAGTGTGGGTCAGATTCGCACTTGGAGCAAAAAAAAAGGAGCAAGGCAGAGGAATGCAACCCACAGAGCTTTCCCAAAAATTGGGGAAATGAAGGCAAAGTTAAAACAGAGCAGGGGAGAGTGTAGCAAATTCTAAGAGACCCTTCTAAAGAGCATGGACCAGCAGTCTCAATCCTCATCTTGAAACAGGGAGAATTGTCTTGAAGATGGAGCTGAAAAATGTGGAAAAAAAATGCTGGAATCCCACTGGCTGCTGGGGGAGGCTGGAAGGAGATGGGGGGACTCGAGCAGGGACTGGCTGAATGAAAAAGGGAAGAGACGTTGGTGGCTCCAAGGCATTAAAGCATCTCATCGCAGCTCTGCATATTGCCTTCGTGACGCTGATCCTCAGCGACTGCTTCCTGCGCTAGTGTCTACACTTGACTTTTTCCACGTGTTTTTCCGTCTAAGACAGGCAGGGCTGCAAGAATCATCCGAGGTCATAAAAAACACCTTGTAATTAAAAASCACAAGAGCACAAGCATTTTAGTGTTTGCAAAGAGCGGATTAAAAAGGTGTTTTGAGATTATCAGGACTCCGAGCATGGGGCGATGACACTGGAAGTAGAGAAATTACTACTCTSACACTACTATTCCACGCAGAGCTGGATCTGAAGTCAGCAATGCTCAGCCGGGGAACCAGATGATTTCAAACCAATGGCACAAGCTGCCAAGGTGTTTGGAAAGTTCTCCGTCCTTTGGGTTTTCATGAATTATTGGTGGTTCAGTCCATGCTATAGGGCAAATTCAGATGCTGGTTGCCACGGAGGGCAAGAGATTGCGTTTGACTGACGTGGTCCTTTCTGGATTTGAGAATCGATCACAGAGAGCTTGGACAAACGTTACAAAGCTGTTACTTCAGGTAATCATCCTTCAGGATGGACATTATTCACCCCAAACTGGAAAGGTTAAATAGCAGGGTCACACCTCCATCCCGTCCTCTTCCTCTGCCTTATAGAAGCCAGCACATACTAGATGTGGCTTTTGCTGGTGCACGCAGATTCAGAACCCATCTATTGAGAGGTGGCTTCTGCCGAGAGCCTCTCGTCTTCCTTTTTGATCCAAAGTTTACATATTAATGGAGAAGCCTCCGGCCCCCCTTATCGCCTGAACAGCAGTTCCCCTTCTCTTTTAATCGAGGCAGCAGATGGAGATAAGATTGCCTCAATCCTACATGCAGGAAGGCAGCGTTCCAGCAACAAAGAGATACAGCAGCTTCCCTTTTCTGCTGATGTTTGGGCTCTTTTGGTGACCATTGGTGAAAATTACAATTAGCTTCAAGTAAATATTGTTCTTCTGTTTTACATTCTCCTCTCAAGTTGGACTGTTATCAGCCACAACCACCGAACACCTCTCCAGTACTGGAGGGAGGCTCGCAAGGAAAAAGCAGTATTTCTTCATTCCTTCCTGGTAAGAATGGGTCTTTGAAATATTTTTTTGTATTATAAAATGTGCTTTTTAGGAAAAAGGGAGACGTTGACCATTTTTTTAAAATTATGAGCCTGACAATGTAGCACCGAGTCTCCTGGATTGGGAGAAGAAAACTTGTCTGGTTTTCCATCTGGAGACACTAATTACAAGCACTTTGGTTACGTACAGAAATAAATGCCATGTATTTTTATATTTTCTCTGTTTGACTCTTAACTTTTCTGGATGCACAGCTGGGAAAAGGAGAGAGGCAGAGAGCAGCTCCCATAGCACAGGCACTTCCAGCAAGAACGGCATGGCCAAAGCTACCTTTAAATAAAGTCGCGCTCTCAAGGGACCTGCTCTCTAGGTCCGTATTTGGGGTGCCCCAGAGACACGTAGCTAAATGCCTCATCAGGGCTGCAAGATGGGGACACGAGGGCTACCCCTGCTCCCAGAAACCCCCAGAGCACCGTTAGGGACGACGGCAGCCCTGCAAGAGGGTTCCCATGGGGCTGAAGACGCTGCCTTATCCTCTCCTGCCAACTTCTGCAAAGGTATTGGAGGCCATCCAAGACTTTGCTTCAAATCAGGGCTTCCCCTGCATCAAGGCTCTGATGATTACAGAGCAGTCTCGCTCAGAGCGGGCCCCAAGGACACGGAGAGTAATTGCCCTGGGACTTGCCCCCGGGTCTGAACAGGAGGATCCCTGCGTGACCGTGGGAGGAGGGAGCCCGTATCGCCCTTGTTGCATTGCTCAGCTTTCTGCAGAGCTGCTGATAGCAGCTCTGAGTCCCACTAGCTCCCCATCTTCACCCTTTTCCCAGGGAGCATCCCATTATTTCCCATTCCTCTTGTCTCACGGTCAGGGTTTGGGCTGACTCAGCCTGTTTTACACGCTGAGGAGTTGCTATAATCTCTGCTGGCACGCACCACCCCTGTGACTGCCTATGGACCTGCACAAGCCTTAATCCCCATCCAAAACCACGCTGCTCTGCCAGGTGTTTGGGGAGGACCATTAGGACCCGAAACCTTTCTCAGCCGCAGCCTTTGCTCCTCAGCCAAAGCCAGAAGGCACCCACCTGCCATTTAGAACCTTTTCCACTGCTCTCTTTCCCCCTTCTCCTTCTCTAAAGGAGATTTAGAGAGGCAGATTTGCCATTCAGCTGAGGTTTGCATTGCACAGGCTAAATCAGAACTCCCTTGAGGTGGGGAGAGGGTAATATTGCTGATGGGTGAGCTCTTACAGCAGGTAGCGGATCAGTTTTGCCCTAAACAAATAAGTGAGGTTTGCTCACTACCTGCAGACGAGGAGACATCAATGTTCAGGTGGGGTGTGGAAACCCCAAAAGACTTTGGTCCAGGTTTTACTTAAATGCTGAGCAACAGCGTTACCCTAAATTGGTTGAACTTCTAGTCCTGAAGGATGATACTTGTCCTGCCAGAGGGGCCAGGTGCTATAGCTAGGATTGGAGCTGGAAATGTGTTTCCAGTCTCCTTGGGAATGGTGAGGACATTTCAATGGGGATTTTACCAGTTTGCATTGCTGCTAGAAGTATTGATCTCCTGCAGAGCCAGTGAACCCTGAAGTTTCCCAGGTCCCTTCTGGAGACTTTTTTCCAGTTCTGGTTGGATGCCCAAACAGCAAAAGACAGTGAAGGGACATGGGCATGTCTGTAAAATCACCTACTTCTTTGGCAATGGCTCCAAACCCTCCTAGAAGGGACCTTTCAGCCCCCAACCCCCCATGCTTTCTGTACGGCACCCACAGAGCTGGGGTGCAACACCACGTGGGACACGGAGCCGCCTCAGTCAAAGGGGGCAGAAAGGGTCTTGGCCATGAAGAGGAGAAACAAATAAGAGCATCCTCCTTCAAAGGTACATTATTCCTACTAGCTAACGTCATTACAGACTATTTGACAAGAACAACGAGGGAAGAATTAGCTGCTGAAATTCGGCCTTTGCCTCCCAAAGTGCCGGTTACAGGCTCTGCATTTCACATTTGGCAATGCTGCTTGCTCAGGAGCTGTAGGATGTTCCCTGAGCCAGCATCCCTCCCAGGAGGTCCTACACTGAGCTGTGCAATTGGAAATGATGGATCCCCAAAGGATCCTTACATCCAGGAGCAGGAGACAGGGATAATTGGGGAGGGTTGGGGGTGCCAGATTTTATTTCTAGTGGAGGTCCTATGTGCCAGCAACCACCCAGCYCCCAGGGATTTTGCAGGGGGTTAGAGGCAGAGCAGCCCAGAACCAGCACCTGGGAGCAGGGCTCCTACCCGCCTCTCCAAAAGTGGCTTTGCATGTAGAGCTGCAGATCAGCAGTGACCTCCAGTGGCTGCAGCCAAAGCTGGTGGAGATGTCAGGCCAAAAACCCCTCCGCTGCAGCCACGCAGGGGCTGGGTGCACGGCACCCTGCACCCAGGGGTGTCCCACAACCGGCACCCAAGGTCGTGGGACCTTTGCATCAGCAGGAGATGGACCAGGGCTGACCCGTGGCAGTCCCTCACCCCTCTGAGCTGGGGTCTCGTGTGGCAATGCCATCCTCTCCTGGCCTCCAGGCTTGCCATCGCAGGCCCTTTTTGAGATTTTCTTTTCCTCTGTAAGTCACTCTATTCCCAGGACATCTCATACAGCCCTCAGGAGAGCGTATGGACACCGCTCACCAAATGGGGCGATAAAACATTATCTGCCTGTCTACTACAGCTTTCTGCAGAGACAAAACTAACATGAGAAAGCGTGCGCAAAAGTGAGGGGGATGTGTGTGAGAGGATAGACCGTTGGCAGGGACCAGCTCCCCCCGGGAGCTAGCGGAGGTGCAGGTTTAAAGAGCCGGGGCAGATCTTTTACCAGCCACTGCTCTCTCCTTCCTTGGCAGCTTGCAAAAAAAGTATTGTGTTTCCTAACTGCTGGGCCCCAGTGACTCCCCAGACCCCATGAAAAATCCAGAAAAAGTGGTTTGCAACTCACCAAAGCAGCAGTGTAAATCCCAGCACTGCACAGAGGGCTCTGGCAATAGTAAATCTCCCATAGAGCTGCAGTTGGGCTACAGTGCACCTCCCAGACCCCTGCTGCAAAGCTTGCAGCTGCTTTGGGCCACAGCACATCACACAGGCGTATCTGCAAGACTTTCCTGCAAGCATGGGACGTGCACACAAGGCACTTATCCAGGTACCACCGCATATGAAGTCACCCTGGAGCAGACTGGAAATAAGCAGCGGTGCATCCGAGGAGCAGCTGCTGGCAGGGGGTTGCTGTTATAACCTGCCTAGCGATCAGGAATGGAGAGAGAAAGCTGTGAAGCTGCAACGGGACACAGCTGTGCAAGCCACAGTGACTGTGCCGTGAGGTTATCCCTGCAGGAAAAGCTGGGGGGAAAAGCTCAGGGCCGGGGTTGGTGAGTCAGGTGGGGAGCCTGGGAACTGGCTGAGCCCAGCCAACAAGTCCCCAGGGGTGGGGTAAAACCCTCTGGCACAGCAGGGCCAAAACCCATGGGAAAAAAGCTGAAGTCTTCCTAGGAAGTTGTTCCACCCACTCCATCCCTGCCAATAGCGGGAGTATTGAAGGGATGTGATGCTTGCTATAGGAAAAAAGATATTAGCAGCGCAGAAGGTGTTTGGAGAGGCAGCCGGAGCCCCCAGCTCCCATGTGGGACAAGGCTGTGAAGGGTGACACGGGGACAAGCCCCTGCTCTGGCCCATCTCCCCGCACCGGCAGGGGCTGCTGCCTGTCTCAGCCATGGGGATGCCGGGCAGGCTGCAAGGGTCACCCCATCGGTAAGTGGCTGCTCCTGAGAGCGAGCACCCACCCGAAGGGACCCAGCACCGTAAGTCAGAAAGAGCAAATAACCATATTTCATTCCATCAACTTTGGGTGAAAACAGTCATTTCCTACCACTGCTTTTCCTACTTACTCCATTACCCTCCGCCGCAGTTATTCTGCCATGCCCAAAAGCCATCCACAGGCATCTCCCTTGCTGCTCCACTCCTAATAATACACTTATTAAATCAACATGCAGTACTGTATAGATTCACCAGACTGTCCCCGTCACCGCTGTGACAGCTCCAGAGCTGCCRGGGAGCAGGGGTCCGCAGGCAGCTGCCTGCAGTGCTTGCATAGCAGCCGCGGAAGGATTGTTCCCATCCCAGCAAGAAACCCGCTGGCCACAACCACACCAGACTGCAAGCCTTGAAGTCTCTCCTATCCCTTTTAAAGCCAAAAAGCCCTCCTGGCCTCCTTGCGCAAATATTTTTGCCGTTGCAGCCTCAGAGACTGAAGRTAAAGTGAGCCGTAGTGATGCTAAGTGAAACAAAAGCATCCAACCCTTAGGTACATACAGGTGGAAGAGCCTTTCCATGGTAAAAATCAAGCGGGGTTTTCAAAGCACTTGAAAAAGCAAGTATTGCAAAGGGCCAGAGGAATACAGCGTGGCTGTATTTTAAGGAGTGATCTAGTAGGTTTTGTGTTTAACCTTTTAAGAGGGGCCATTAAAAACACAAGGGGAAGGATTAAAAACACAAGGGGAAGGACTGAATAACTTCATGCCAAAAGATGTAGTGGTCCCACCATCACCGTGAGCAACAGAGGTCTGCAGGGGACAATTAGGAGGGAGTGAAGTAGAAAAGAGGAAAATAAGGAGTTACTTGAGGAGTTACAACAGCAGCGATTACCACCATAACTTCTGTGAAGTTTCCATAGGAAGAAGCACCATTTTCCATGAGCTTTAACTCCTATCCCACCCTTCCCTCCGTGCAAGTGCCCCCGGTTGCCTTTGCCGGCTTGGGTTTGCCACCACAGTCCTCCATCAAGTGGCACTGGGGACCACTAAAGTGTCCCATCTCAGCCGTGTCCTGGGGACGCGTTCATTCACAGCCGCCTGCCCAGGGCAGGAGGCAAGGCAGGGACTGCCCATTCAGAGGGAAGCGTGGCCTTTCCCTCCAGCCCCTCCTCTCGCTTGCCTTCTCCTTGAGTACTCCTTATTCCCAGCTGCTATCTGGCAGCGTGGTCCTATCATCAGGTGCCGTCCTTCAGGCCGGCTGTAAAGGATGCAGCGTGCTGCCGGAGGCAGCCCTGCTCCTGCGCCATGCTGCGGGCCACCGTCAAGCTGTGCTGCGGCATCGCCCCCCGACCACCTTCGCCGCCTGCCCGGTAAGCACCACTCGCCTCCCCTCCGACCTCGGCAGAGAAAAGGGTCCTAAAGGAGATGCGAAGTCTGATGGGCATCCCCTCAGGAGGTGCTCCCTTGGAAATGTCACATCTCTGCATCTATTTTCCTCCCGTGTTGTACCATGCATAGGGTAGTCTTGGTCTTAGCTGCAAATGAACTGCCAGCAGAGTCGCGGGGCACCACGGCATCTTCCTCGCACGCTCCGTGCTCACCAAAGCCCGCGCGTCTCTTCCCTAGGCTTGAAGATAATAGCCGTTGCGGCAATACAGAAGGACGTGAGAGGGCTGGTGGTAAAAGGATCCTGTCGCCTGCCTTCCAAAACTCCTCATTGTATTCAGAGGCTGATGGGGAAGGAGACAGGTAAGCTCAGCCCGGGCGCTTGGGTACCACATTTCCTAGCCCCGCTCACAACCCCATTGCAACACAGGATGGAGGGATGCGTATTAAAATGTACCTCTCTCCATACGATTTGACCCATATTTTGGGGGACAGAGTTAGTTGTCCTCTCACTGCTGGGCTGGTCTCCAGCTCTCTGGTAGCTTAAAAGTATTCTCCGTACTGATGGCAAACTGGGTTTAGTGGGGAGACCCTGAGATTCTGGGAAGGTAAATTGCATTGGCTCACTGTACAGGCAGCCAAAGCTTTTAGCAGAGGTTACAGGCACTTATCAGTGTTTTGTTGCACGTCTGCTGTGCCTCTAGTTCCACCACTTACCTAAAGACTTGAAAATTGGCAAATTCGTCTGGTTTTTTTTGAAGCGTGACTTGGTCCAAAGGCTGCCTATGGAATGTTAATAATACCCAAGCAACGTGCAATTTGTACCACAGTGTTACTGGGAATCGATTTGGAAAGCAATTTCAAAAAGCTTTCCAAGCAGTCAGCACAGACACAGTGAACGAATGCCAGGGATGCTCCTGACAGCAAGATTTTCTGCACCAAGCCATCCCCCAGCCCAAGAGGGGACCAGTTGCGTGGTGGAAATGGCCGTGTAAGAGCCGAGACTTCGGGGTCAGCAAAACCCTCTGCTCCAGTTCCGTTTGCGCTTCTGTACCCGCAGCCATGTGCTCAGGCAAAGCTGGGGGGGCTTTTCACGTTGCTCTGCCTTGTTCCTGCAGCCTCCTGYCCCGAGCCTGCCGGAGCCTTCAGCCCCAGCCGGTTCTCCAGCGTGGACCTCTCCTACATCACCCAGGGAGAAACTGCCCTGCAGCGAGCGCTGAGCATCCTGCAGCAGCACGCCAGCTGGCAGGCAGAAACGATGCTGGTAAAGCCCGGCCGCCTCTTGCCTTTACTGCTTCATGCCAGAAAAGCTCTCGGGAGGAGAAATGAGTCTGGGCAGGGGAGATTTGCTTCTCTTATTCCTCCTCCTCTGTGGGTGCAGGAGACGTGCCATGCAAAAGCATGCACGGCAAAGAGGGTTTCCCTGCAAGCCTTCGTTAAGCACGTTCGCAAGCAAATCCGCAAAGTAAATAGTCGGCAGGAAAAAACTCGGAAGGGGAAACTCGGATAATGGTGTTCCTGGGGAAAGCCAGGAACATTTCTGCAGAAAAACCCAACAGCTTGCGACTTTGTTGTTATTTACGGTGTTTGTTCATTAAGCTGTTTGCTGAATTGTTTCATTTAGCTAGAAAGGAGCTTAAAATAAAAAAAAGCAATCGTAGTGGCATGATTTAGATAGAATAGCTTTCGACTCTAAACCAAATGGTGATTAAAAAAAAGACTGGGATGATTTATTAGCAAGGCATTTCAGCGCGTAGCCAGTGCCTCTCGGGGTGGTTTTGGGCGAGGGGTCGATATAGGCTCTCTGCTCTCCCAGGAYGCCGGGGCCGCCGTGTCCAGCGCCGCCCTCCCTGGGCTGGGCAAGGTGTTTGGGGCAGAGGTGGTCCTGGCCGTGCCGGTGGCACGGCTGCACCGGGAGCTGTTCGAGAGGATCGAGCAAATGCCCCAGTGGAACCCGACCCTCAGCCRGGTGAAGGTAAGGTGGGGAGGGATGGACCGCAGGCAGCGAGTGATGCCATCGCRGGCAGACGGTCCGAGACTTTGCATCGCCAGGGTTGCTAGCAGCCAAAAAAAATCATATTTATCGAGGCTTTTAWGATCACTGAAGGATTAAAGCTAATTCCGCACTCCTGCAAGAGCAGGGTATCACCCCAGGGAGAGAAGATGTGCTTTACTGGCGTGACATTGAGAAACGTGTTGTTTCCAAGCTCTCTTTTCCGCACGGTRCCTGTTCACGGAGGTTTTTCCGCGCTGGGGGACTCTGACGTTGCTCAGACTTTAATGTCAGGGGAGAAGCTGTTCAGGGGAATGAGACAGCTCAAAAAAAAAGAGGCCAAACCAAATATATCCCGCTGCAGGGGGCACCCCCAGGAAGCTTATGTGTTGTCTTGGGCTTCTTTTGAGTATTTGCCTTATTTCTCAGCTCTCAAATCACAGCATATCCCTAAAAAATAATCATCTCAAAACAGCTATGTGAAACTCTGGCTGATAAAGAGGAGTGGCTGGGTTGAAATAAAATAGAGGTGGTGGCTCACTGTGTGAAATCTATTTCAACAACCCCTCCCACAGGTCACACTCATATTTTCCCCTCTCCCACACCCACCCCCCAAATAAATCAACAGAAAGAGATTTTCATGTGGATTTTTTTTTTTTTTTAAACATTATGTTAGCATTCA
>JAYKAV010002877.1:926884-954174 GCA_035582835.1 Phoebastria nigripes | reverse complement strand
TGGAAGGGGGGGGAGAGAGAGAAAAAGAGGGGGAGGAGGAGAGGAAGGGAGGCGAAAGGCTTCCCCTGCCCCACGGCGAGGTGGTCCCGAGCGGGTTACCTGGCTGCCCGGCCCCTGCCCGGCTCGCTCGAGGCTGGCAGCCCCCCGGGGAAAGCACCGCTGCCGGGCATCCCTCCGCCGGGCATCCTTCCGTCAGCAGCTGGCCCGGCCCGAGGAGCCGGGGTGGGGTCCCCACCGGGTCCCCCGGGGGCAGGGGCGGTGGGGTGGGGGGAGAGCGGCGGAGCAGGGCTGGGAGCAGCAGTTCCCGGMGGAGCGCTGGGGCCGGTGGCGGGGGGCGAGCCGGTGGCGGAGGAGGCTTTCTTGCCACAGGATTCGCAGCAGAGCTTGTTGTAGCCAGGGATGGAGCAGTAGCGGGCCAGGACCTCCATCTGGCAGAAGATGGACTTGTCCCCGAGGCAAGGCTCCCCTGGAGAGGGACAGAGCAGGGAGCAGCATCAGAGAGCACGAAGGACGAGGGCGGCATTAGGGTCCTACCCCTGCATCTTTCCAATGGTCCCAAAGGACAGGGGGTGTCCCCCTTGCAGGGTGCTGCCAAACCTGCTATTGCTCTCTGCCCCAGGGCAGCAATTTCGGCAATGTTTGTATGGCCAGGGGGGGTGAGGGAGTTGGAAAATGAAGCCAAAGCACTCGAGGTTTCTGTGCACAGGAGAAAAAACAGAGAGCAAGGGATGCTCCAAACCAGCATCTTAAATCCGATCGTGATGCATCTCGCCCCAGCTATAAAGCACTCTAAGCCACCCCTTGCAAGGCACAAAAGCCAGAAGCCATCTGCCTGCTTGGGTAAACACAGGACGCTGAAAAAAGTTCAAGGTAAAAAGGAAACGACATAAAATCCGGGAGGCGAAGGGAGTGTGACACAGTGCCCAGCCAAAGGCASTGGAAACTACAAGATCCCAGACTCCACGAGATGGCAACAGAGCAGCAGACTTCGCAAGCAGAGGCAGCAGGGATGCAGCAGCAGAGGGTATAACTCCCCAAAAATCCCTGCTGGATGTGCATCCTCCCTCCCAGCCGCCTGCCGTTCCCACCGGGAGCTGCAGAAGCCCTCAGGAGGGTTATCCCGGGAAGCGTCACCCTTACCCGAGCAGGGACACTTACTGGAGGAGATCTTGCTAACWGGGTTTTTGGCCCCATCCTGGGGTRCCCGCTGCCCTTTAGGCGTGCCGTGGTCGCCGGCGTCGGTGCTGGCGGTGATGCCGGAGAGCTTCCCTGCGGAGAGAGTGCCACGATGCCCAGCTGCCACGGCAGGCCGGAGGCACTCGAAATACCTTAGGAGAGTGTTTTGGTGGGGGATTTTTTTTTTGTTTTAAGGGATCTCCTTAAAAATGAGGTCCCTTGGGGAGCACCTGGTTGGCCCAGCACTTAAGCCACCCAAAAAACCCCAAGATGAACTCCAGGTTGCCCATCTCCATCGTACCCTCAGCTCATCGCATCCCCAAACTGCCAGAAAACCCAAAACCATCTACAGCAAATTTCAGGGCCAAGACCAGAAAAGCGCAGTATTTTGGCTGGCGCTTAACCCTTTCTCTGCCAGCATCAGGGACGTTCAACACGACCTGCTTTGCTGGCATCCCCCTGAAGCCAAGACGAGCTGGAGGCATGCAAGAGGGTTGGTCCCCGCCAGCGTGCCCCCCTCCAAGTGCCACCACCTCCTCCTCCTCTCACCCGGGCAGAGGGCCACGTGGCAGCCCTGGACGGCCTCCGGCTTGTCACCCTCGCAGCGCCCGCCGCTCTCGCTGCCTTTGCAAACCACCTGCCGCTGCTGGACACCTTCCCCGCAACTCGCCGAGCACTGCGCCCAGACAGACAGACGGATAGACATCGGTGATGGGGGGCAGAGCCAGCACACCCCAACGGCCACCCCAGAGGAGTATTTGCAGATGACGATGCCTCGGGTGGATATTGCTTTCTAAAAAGGCCTTTTCCTACCCCCTTTCCAGCAACGCCCCCCGCTCTCCGCTGGGATGCGCAGGGATGCTATTCCCTGTCTAATTTTGAGTTTTCCCACAAACCTCAATGAAAACATCACTGGCTCTTGTATCCTTATCTCCATCCCTATGAGACCAGCCTGCTCTACAAGCACCTAGCCTTCACACCCAGCCCCTATACCCCTCCTCCAGACCCCACTATGTGGCTGGGGGGCTTCCTCCCCTGCCCCAGCTCACCTCCGACCARGCGCCCGTCCTCCACTGTGCCGGGCAGGGCAGGCGGCTGCAGGGCCGGCGCGTCTCAGGCCGCTGCCCGGGGCAGTACTTGGTGTGCAGGGTACGGTTGGTGCCGTCCTGCAGGCGCTGCACGCACTGCACCGCCCGCGCCTGCACCCCCAGCTTGCCGCAGGACTTGCTGCAGGCGCCCCACTCCTCGGCCACCCAGCTGCCGGGGGGGAAGACAGACACGGCGAAGGCGTTGGAGGTGATGCCCGCGCTGGGAAGCGGCCGGCGCTCTCCAAACGCAGCCCCAGATACCCCCATAGAGGGGATGAGAGCACCTCGGGCCGGCCAGGGAGGACTTACACTGGCTGGGAGCATTCCTGGAGGTTACAGCGCCGCCGGATCGGCTTCGGCTTCTTGCCGTTGTCGCAGAAGTTCCTGTGCACCATCCGGTTGTCGCTCTTCCGCCGGCAGCCGTATTTGGTGTACTGGATGCCTGGGGGGGGCAGAGCAAGGGCGGTGAGGCAATGGGTGCAGGGGTCCCACCGGCTCCCCGCCCGGTCCCTCTCCCGCATCCCTGCCAGGATGCGTGCTCTCGGATGTCACTGCTCAGGTGGGACCCAAGTGGTGCTTCACCCAGGCTTGCAGAGGATGCTCATGTGGTGCCAGACCCCCCCAGCCTCCTGGGGTCACCCAGGCTGCCGTGGGGTGCACACACAGAGCGGGGCGAAGCAGACTCAGCCTTCCCCCCATCCCTCCCCCAAGCCGCTCTCCCGAAAACCCAAGTCAAGACATCAGAGTTTCCTGGGGGAGACACAGCCACGGGCCCTTAGCGAGCTACAGATTTGGTTTTGTTTCTCCAGATGGGGGAAAAAAAGCTGCACATCGCAAGCCCAGCCAAAGCACTGCTATAATGTGGGAGCAGACCAGACCAGGGCTAAGCCAGCCTTAACCATGAGCTTTAACCATGAGCTTTAACCATGAGCTTTAACCATGAGCTTTAACCATGAGCTTTAACCATGAGCTTTAACCATGAGCTTTAACCATGAGCTTTAACCATGAGCTTTAACCATGAGCTTTAACCATGAGCTTTAACCATGAGCTTTAACCATGAGCTGCCTGCCGCCCTGCCGCAGCAAGGTCCAGGGAGCCAGAAAGGGGTCGCTTTCCATCTCTGCAAGTCCTAAAATCTTCCAGCCGCAAGCTGGACAGCGCAAGGTGGAAGCGTGAGGTCTTCTCCATCATTTGAGGGTCAGGTAGGTTGGAGGTGACCTCTGGAGGTCTCTGGTCCAGCACCTGCTCAGAGCAGGGCCAGCTTCAAAATCAGATCCTACTGGCCGTATCGAGGCAAGGCTTCCATCAGCAAACCCCCGACGCCAGCATGCAGGCACACGTGCTTCCTCCCAGAGGGAAAAATCCAGCAAGAACTCTGCCAGGAGCTCACGTGTGCTACCTGCCCTCCAACAGAGCACTTACTGGTGCGTCCACACCTATCTTCATGCAAGCTTTAGGAGCAGTCATCTGCAGAATCACTACTCCTTGGCTCAAATTGGGCTAAAAACAGCCAACAAATTAAAAACTCACAGAAGGTACATGGATAGACAGACAAAGGTATGCACACATGATCACAAAAGCCTGTTTTCATAAGAAATCTGGCTGAAATGCTCACCTAAACTGCTCTGCAATAATGGTTTTTAACCCTCATGTTCCCACATGGTAGATCCCCCAAATTACAGAGGTGTAAAGACCATGGGTATGGGTGTGAAGAAGAAAGCCAGGCCTCCACGCAGTACCAGGTCTAGGCCTAAAGCCTTGCGATGTGTGATCTTGGGGAGAAACGATTTCAAACAGCATCTGCATGTTTCCAAGCCACAGATGCCCCAAAGGGCTCACGCACTGCCTAACATACCCAAGCATCCTCCCAAGCACGCGCTTGTAGGCTGCTACAAAGGGAAAGCTACCTCCTCCGCACGCCTTGGAGCACTGAGACCAGCTCTTGAGGGCCCACTCGTAGGAATCCATCTCCTCAAGCAGGACGTTGTTGTTTCCGATCATGGGCAGCAGGTCTTCATGGATGATGTACCGGTACATCAGGCTGCTCCTCGCCTCCTCCTCCTGAGGGATGACCTGCGGGCAGAGAGAGGACAATCAGAGAGGGGGAAGGAGAGGAAAGAGTGATGCCATGGGAGAGGGAAGGGAAGAGGAGGCCATCAAAGAAAAAAAGAAGTGAACAATGACCACATGGTACGGTACACACAAGAGTAGGAGAAACAAACCCCGTTACTACCTCCAACACGATTAGGTGGGCTCCGAACACAGAGTCTACCCTTCGGGAACGTACCTCTCCAGTTGTGGAGAAAAATGCTGCCCAAACATCCCAACTCCAGCCTTGGTTTGCGTGCCCCTGGCCTCTCCTCTGACCTGCAGGACCACAGTCTACACCCAAAGCCATGGGGACAGATGGGAGCGCAGACCTACCCTACCCTTCCCTGGGTGCCCAGGGAACCCCACCCCTAACTACCCCAAATACCAGTATAACTAAAATGAGACGTGGAGTCATAAGCAACTGCTGCACAGAGCAAAATACAGTTGGACTCAAAGGCAAGCACCCGAGCAATGCGTCCTTATGCCATTCTTGCACGCAGCTCATTGCCCCTTGGTTTTGGCTAGCTTATTTCCCTGGTTTTAATGACACGTCCTACATCCTTTCTCTACCAAAGTCCTTCCATCACCTCCTACATCCCACCTCAGACCACCTTCCCTCTCTGTACCGCTGGGTGATGGTCRTCCCCGACACCCCCAGAGGATGTGTCAGCCAGGCTTACCAAAACGCTGATGGCCTCGTGCAGAGGACCGCTGGTTTTCAGGCTCTCCTTGCCATGTTCAACGGTGTATTCCCACTCCAAGCCCATCTCAATGAACACTTGGCTTTTGGCTTCTTTGCCTTTGGCGTTAAGGATGAAGTTACCCGTGGCTTGATTCTTAACAGCTGGAGGAGAAAGGACGTATTTCAATGTCATTTCCTCTGGTCACTGCCTTTGAAGGACTGAAATGACCCAAATAAGACCCTTGGGGTGGGAATTGTCAGAACAGGGCTGAGAAAGAGGTAGCGGGTGAAGGGAGAGGTGAACTACGGCGTACTCACCGATGCTGTGGGATGCCGGCTCCATCTCTTCTATCTGAAGGTGCCTCGCCCCAGCCGGAATCTCAAACATCTTCAAAACACCCGCTGAAAGGGAGGGAGGAAGGATGGAGGGAAGAGAAAGAGCAGGTTTGCTCCAACCGGACACACACCCGCTCACACCCACATGTGAATCCAGCTGATCTTGACCGAATCCACTCCCAAACCCACCCAGCCCGCTCACCCGGCTGCTTGGGGGTCTTGGCCAACGTGCCCTTCACCGTCCGGCAGTGGGAGTTGTCCCCCCCGCAGACCCCACACTTGTCGTCCTGCTTCAGGGAGCCGACCTCCTTGTCACAGCCGACGTGCTGTCACCCGTGGGGAAGAGAAGACAAGCACGGGGTTACATCCCTGCAGCCCATCCCATCGCTCCGCCATCCCCATAGCCCTTTGCTGCACACAGGGTTGGTCCCCAGGCTAAAACATGCGTCCCCAAGGGGTAGCGGGTCAAGGGGATGCACAAGCTCTCTCCTGGACAGACAAAGGACAGGGACAGTCGTGCAGCAGCCATCAGCTCCTCACCACGCACTCGCCCCGGACGCAGATGCTGTAGGGGTCTCGGTAGCTGCAGCGGGTACCATCGTGAACAACCTGATTCATGAACACCACGTCCCCSGTTCCCTCGGACTGGCAGATCAGCTCACACTTCTGAGCATCTGCAGCAAAATAAAAAGTAAAGGGGAAAAAGCAGGGGGGAAAAAAGGGTTTGTGGAAATACATTAGGGCAACTGAAGRTAGAAATCCATCTCAACCCCTGTGCACAGCCAGATTTCCAAAGCCCAGGCTATTCACGTGCCTTATTTTGCGGCGTCCGTTTGCTGCTCAAGAGCCTGCACGTTTGCCCAGCACACTCGGGAAATTAAGAGAAGGCAACTGGACAGGACACGCTATGTAACACTGCAACGCAAGACGCTTGGCTGCGTGCATGAGGAATACCGAGCCAGGCAGTCGGACCTGGCTCCCAGCCCAGCCCGGGGTGGCACGCTCCCAACCGCAGCTCCAGGAGCAAGCGGGCAGCACCGTCACCCCACCATCTCCGAGGAAAACAAGTCCTCTGCATGCCAAAGCACACAGAAAGCAGAGATAAAACTTTTAAAGTAGCGCAAACAGATTTATCTCTGGCTTCCATTACAAGGGGCTCTCCCCTTACTAGCGCAGGAGGAGCAGGGAGAGGTTTCAACGAGGGCTGATCTTCTCAGCCCACCTCTGCTGCGCTTTGAGACAGCAGGAACCAGAGCAACGCCTGGGYTTCTCTATGTGACACCCGAGGGCAAGCACAAGAGATTGATTTTAAAGACCTGGCTGCTTGATGCTGGCTTATTGCACTCTGATTTCCAGCTCAGGAGCTTTCCACAACCCAACATCTGGGCAGCTGGCTCAATCTCCATCCCATGGTGATGGCCACCAGCGGGGCCTCCTCTGGGAGGGATGGCAATTTGACTACTGCTCCTTTGCTAGGACCCGCCGCCGCTCACCGTCRTGATGCTCGTAGGGAAGCCAGGCRTGCTTGTTGTTCTGGTGGGTGTAGTAGGAGTTGCGCTTGGAGCACTGCTGGGCACGGAAATCCTGGTAGGGCCCCGGGCACTCCTCGGCGTTGCACACTTGGTACTCGTAGGTGGCTCCTGGGCAGTGGCGCCCGCCGTACGCCGGGCTGGAAAATAAAGCGGGTGGGTTAAAAGAGTGTCAGAGGCAGGGGGATGCTGTTCAAATACGACGCAGCTCAGCGCCCAAATGCACAGCACAGCTCAGGCAGGAGCAGATGTCCTCATCCCTGCCGACCGAACGCACGAGGGGAAGAACGAGGAACCTGTGGTTCTCGGCCACTTCCAGTTTTACCCCCACTAAAGGGAGGGAGGCAGAGGCCAAACGTACGGCGGGTTGTCGCAGCTCCGGCTGCGAGAGCGCACGCCTCCTCCGCAGGTCCTGGAGCACGAGCCAAACTTGGACCAGGAGCTCCAGCTGCCATCCTGGCTGTAAGGCTGCTCCGACGTCTTCCAGATGCAGTGACCCTTGAAGCACCACTGGAAGGGAAGAGAAAGAGGGGTGAGCTCTACGCCTGCCTCTTCCAAAGCACTYGGCACCAGTAAAGGGAGCCCTTCTACACCCACAGCACTACAAAAATGGCTCGCAGTTTGCAAAGCACAGGAGGAAGATGCTCTTCATCATGCCCTCCGGCATGTCCCTCCCATGGGACGCAGGACCAGGAGTGGTCCCTGGGCATGCGACAGCAGGTCTGCTCTCCAGGCTGCTTTGGGGACGAGCAAGCTGCATCATTTCACGACCGACCCAGGAGCACAAGCAGCCCGCAGCTTTGCTCCGAGAGCCCAGCACAGCTCCACAGCTGGGACTCGCAGCAGAAAATGCAGCGGAGGAGCAGGGATAAGCAGGGCAGGCTCCCAACAGATCCGTGCTTTGCATCGGGTAAGAAGAGCCTGCAGCTGCATAAACCTGCTCAAAAACTCGTGCAAAATGCTGCTGAAGGCACAAGCCTAGGGCATGCAAAGATCCCTCYGCAAGATGGGGATCATGCAAAGATTTTTCTTTCCCTAACAGCAAATTTTTGAATTCCTGAACTGGTTTTCTCTCTTCAGTCAAACTGCCTCTCCCTACCCATGCAGACCCTCGGGCAGGCACTAAATTACACCTGGGTCCGGGACTGGGTCAGCCCTGGGAATGTCTTCCCGCTGGCACTGCGGGGACGAGCCCAAACTTTCGGAAGGAGCACAGCAGCAAGCTGCTGGGCATTTTGGTAAAACGAAATGCAGAGCTCCGCACTTTTTCCCAGGCACGCAACGCAACGCCTGGCACGAAGCTGCGGTGTCACCCTGCGGGCACCCAGACCCGGGGTTTAACTCCAGCCCCRGGGAAAAGCCCAGCCTGTGCCCATCATGGGCCTGAAGGAAGGACCTCCCGGTCCAGATGTTGCAGTCCTCTGGAGCCACGTGCCAGCATGACGTGTAACAAACGCATCTGTACACGATTCAAAAAGCCTCATTTTGGAAGCTTTTGGCAAACCGCCCGCTCGAGGAGGCAGCATTTTCAGCGAGGTTGCTGGGACCGATACAGAAACTTATCAAAAGTTGTTGGATACTTTACGCCCATTCATTCTCCGGCAAAGAACCACCCAAAAACTACATGGGCCAGCAGCTTTTCCAACGTATCCACGCTTTCCTACTGTGCTAACGGGCGTGCTGAAAGAGCCTAAAGTAAAAGCCTGATGAAATCACGAGGTTGGATGTGCAATGACGTCATCGCTCTTTTGCCAGGTGACAAAACGAGTCCTCCTTCTCTGCAGAAGCAGGCAGCTCAGAAGAAAAACAAAGTCCTCATCTCAGCACAAACTGGGGAAAATAAGGAGTAACGCCTGCTAAAAACCAGGCACCCACCGACTGCTGTCCTCGAGGGTGTCCCTGTCCCCTCCCAAGGGAGGATCAGGCAGGACCAGCCCCTACCTTGCCTGGAGAGCACTCGGTCCCGTCCAAGGGTGGCCCCTTCTTGGTCTTGCAGAAGTAGGGGTTGTCCGGGTGGCTGCACCACAGCTGCTTGCAGGGGTCGAAGGTGCGGAACTGGGGAGCACAGAGAAGCTGGGCTGGGACGGCAGCGGGGAGCCGCGGCGGGCAGCGCCGGGCTGGGGGTCCCAGGGGCGGCGGCGGCGGGGGGCAATATGGGCATGCAACCTGTATTGGCTCCGTACTCACCGCTGTGCACGTTTTGTAGCCCACGCCAAAGTCGAAGCGGCACTGCTCATCCATGGAGTAGTTAATGCCTGGCAGCTCGGGTACCGTGGGCCACTGGTGCTCAAAGGGGTCATCCAGGAGGCAGTCGTAGGAGCTGCGGAGATGCAGGGCAGAGGCAAAGCGCAGTCAGACACGGAGGATCTCCCTCCTTCACCCCTTCCCTCACCTCCAGCCCTCTCTCCAGATTCAGATATGGAGAAATCGGAATTCTCTTGACGCCGACACTAACTACCCACCGCTCGCAAACATGTTTTCAGCAAAAAACAACTGCGCGGATGTATTGGGTTTACGTGGCAAGGTTTGGGTAGCGGGGAGGGCTACAGGGGTGGCTTCTGTGAGAAGCTGCTAGGAGCCTCCCCTATGTCTGACAGAGCCAACGCCAGCCGGCTCCAAGCCGGACCCGCTGCTGGCCAAGGCTGAGCCCATCAGTGACGGTGGTAGCGCCTCTGGGATAACGTATTTCAGAAGGGGAAAAAGTTGCTGTGCAAGAGCAATTGCAGCCAGAGAGAGGAGTGAGAATACACGAGAGAAACAACTCTGCAGACACCAAGGTCAGTGAAGGAGGAGCAGGAGGAGGTGCTCCAGGCGCCGGAGCAGAGATTCCCCTGCAGCCCGTGGAGGACCCCACGCCGGAGCAGGTGGATGCCTGAAGGAGGCTGTGACCCCGTGGGAAGCCCACGCTGGAGCAGGCTCCTGACAGGAGCTGTGGACCRATGGAGAGAGGAGCCCACGCTGGAGCAGGGTTGCTGGCAGGACTTGTGACCCCGTGGGGGACCCACGCTGGAGCAGTTTGTGAAGAACTGCAGCCCGTGGGAAGGACCCACGTTGGAGAAGTTTGTGGAGGACTGTCTCCCGTGGGAGGGACCCCATGCTGGAGAAGGGGAGGAGTGTGAGGAGTCCTCCCCCCGAGGAGGAAGGAGCAGCAGAGACAACGTGTGATGGACTGACTGCAGCCCCCATTCCCCATCCCCTGTGCCGCTGGCAGGGAGGAGGGAGAGAATTCGGGAGTGAAGCTGAGCCCGGGAAGAAGGGAGGGGTGGGGGAAGGTGTTTTAAGATTTAGTTTTTATTTCTCATTATCCTACTCTGATTTGATTGGTAATAAATTAAATTAATTTCCCCAAGTCGAGTCTGTTTTGCCCGTGCCAGTAATTGCTGAGTGATCTCCCTGTCCTTATCTCGACCCACGAGCCTTGCGTTATATTTTCCCTCCCCTGTCCAGCTGTGGAGGGGAGTGATAGAGCGGCTTTGGTGGGCACCTGATGTCCAGCCAGGGTCAACCCACCACAGCAGAGTCCCCCAAAGACAAGCATCCCTCTCCTGCCTGCAGCTCCCTAGGGGACAGAGCACCTTGGCACTAGTGGGTACCACCCCTGCCACCTCCTTTCCTGCCACTCTTCTTGGCCCCCATGCACTGAAAGCTGCTGGCCTGTTTCTACACCTTTTTTTTTTTTTTTTTTTTCCCTTTTTAAATGCAGCACACAACATTTTATAGCCTAAAGGATAAACTACACAGGCTGCCCAAAGCAAATGGCAAAAATATTTGAGATCTGGATCTGGGCTCCAGCGGCAGAGATCTTCTACAAACTATTGCTCTGTTGACATCTCCAGCTTTTATCAGGCTCCTATTTGCCTCCAGCCTCTGCAGCCCAAAACCAATTCAGACTTGTGCAAGGAACCAAAGCTGTTAGTAGAAGAAAAAGGGAAAATAACCTCCCAAGGACCTCTTTTTGCTATTCTTGCCAAAACAAGCAATCTCACTGGGGACCCATCCACCGCTTGCTTCCCGCAGGAGCTGCTGGGTACAAAATGCAGGCAGTCACACCATCCGAAGGGAGAACATCCCCTCCTGGTTAACATTGACTTACTGAATGTAGCGGTTGAGCTCCTGCTTGCTGCAGCGGGACCAGTGGTAGCGGTGGAAGGCGGCCTGGACCAGCGGTGCCATGATGCTCCCCATGCTGGTCTCGTCGGCACAGCGGTTGCCCTGGCCGTCGTGCTCCATGCCTAACCTGGTGGGAAAAGCCGGTGTAAAGTCGGGTTCCCAGGAGATTTACACAAGCCCACGCGTGCCTGCAGCAGCAGAAAGTCCCTTTTGCAAAGAAAGAGGCACCACCACGCTTGTCTCCCCGCTGAAAGGGACGGCCAGCTCTGTCCTCGTGACTTACACGTGGCCGGTCTCGTGGGCGACRACGAACGCCGAGGAGAAGCCGTCTTCATGGTTGAGGGTGCAGCTGCGGAGCGGGTGGCACATCCCCGTCACCGGTGCGTAGCCTGGGGCGAGAGAGAAGGGAAGGAGAGAGGAAGAGAGGAGAGAGAAAACCTTTGAGAGGAGGGGGGGGGTGGGAAATTAAAAATTAAAAAAAAAAACCAAAAACCACAGCCTGGCTTCACTGCAACAGGAGGAGAAAACGAAGAGGAAGGTGCTGAAGAGGAGGGGCTGCCCAGGTCACTTGGACGGCAGCCCAAGGACTTGCTCACCAGCACAACCATCCCGGCTGCCAGTGCCAAAAGCAGGCTGAGGTTACGCTGAGGCTCGCCGGCATCTCTCTGCCCTCGTGCCAACGCACCCGGGCCGGCGAGAGGGCAGCCAAGGGACCCACGGCTGCTTTATCAGTATCGGTGACCACCGCCTCCCAGCCCAGAAATGGCATCCCCCGCATTCTTCTTTATTAAAAAAAATAAAATAAAGAAGAAAGGAAGAGAGAGAACGAAAGGTGTGAGGCGTTCCCCCAGAGCCCTGCCAAAAGCACAGCCTCGCTCACCGCAGGCTACGGGGGACCCCTGCCATGCACCCACACATGCACCCGCACCAGCCCCAGGCACGGGTGCTCCCCCCCCGCCAGCCAGAGCCGGGGAGGACCATGCACCTCCCCGGCCCCCCGCCCTCGATCAAGTGCAGTGCAGTGGGGCAGCTGTGGGCAGGGAAGCCTTCCCCCCCCCATTCAGCAATGCGTCACCTCGATTTTGGTTTCTTTTCCTTTTTTTTTTTTTTTCCCTCACATTATTTCAGCCCAATTCAATGAATTCCTTGGCACCTTCTAGAATTTACTTTCCAAATTTTTTTTTTTTTTTTTTTTTTTTTTTAAAAAAAAAGACTGACCCTTTTTGGCATCAAGGGAAAGGAAATTAGTGAAGGAAGGACCTTACAGGTCCGAGAGGCAAAAAGCAGGGCAGGACCACGCTGGATCACTCTGCCCTGGGGATAGGGATGCTCCAAGAGGAAAGCTCAGTGAGCTAAGAGGGAGGCTGAGCTGCAGCAGGAGAGACGAGCTGAGGGTGGACGCGCACCCCTACGCCTGCCCTCCTGCATACACCCCAGCCAAAATATGGGGTCCACCGAGCCCACGTGCCACCATCCTTGTGGGCCACTTGCTCCACACCAAGCCAGCGACTCCTGACTAATTGCCCTGGAAGAGGGTGGAGAGGAAAGATGCGATTGCACTGAGCTTAATTCCCAAGCTGAACGAGTGGGTGGGTCCCGGCACCACACAGCTGGCCAAGGACAAGAGATGAAAGCAAAAAATAAAAGGTTTCCTATAGCTCTGCCCTAAAGTCAACAGTATTTGACTTTGTGGCCGCACTGAGAGGATCGGATGCCTGATGGGACAAGGGAGAGGTTGCTGTTGCACCGCTGGACACCCAGAAGTTAGCATCACCCCAGGCATAAGGCAAAACCAAGGGGCTTTGGGGCGAGCATTTCCCTCRATATTTCTATTTATCAGCTGAGCGGAGATTTTCCAGGGTGTCCACCTGCACTGGAACGTCTAAAGGAAACTTCTCTTGTCATAATAATTTAATTATTCAAAACAAGCCCAGATACGAACCTTTGAAGGGCTCGCTCACACGGTATTTTGTGGGAAGCGATGGATGCATTTTTGCCTGTGCTCCAAATGAAGGAGAAGTCGGGTGAATCCAAGTTGCTGAGCAAAAAGCCCAAGATGAAATAAATACCCAATTCTCGCTACAYGCAGTGCAAGTTCACTTCTGCCTGCAAAGCGCCACGTAACCTCAGAGAAACCCCCCCGACCTCCAGGATCTCTTCAAAGCAGCCTGCTTCAATAAATACACTCGGAGTTTTATCTAATGGGGGAAGYGTTTCTTTTTCATCTTCTCCACGTTCAAGTGGGCAACGAGACTTACTGCAATGAACAAATAAACTAGAAGACCTCAAGAAAGAGAGCGGAGAAACGACGTGCTCAATGGGCACGGCAGTCGGAAGGAAAGCAAAAGGTAACAGGTCCAACTAAGAGCTCAAGAGGGAATCAGATAATTGGGTTTAACCATACAGTAATGAGTCAAATCCTGGAAAAATCGTTTTAAAAGAATTTTTTTTCCCCTATGAAAGTTTCCACAAGAAGAAGTAAAGATGTGGAAAGTTTTTTGTATGAGGGGAGAGCAAATATACTTTGTCTAGGATGAAAATGGGACAAATTCCCAACCAAAGAGGCTCTGGATGTCTGGAYGGGAGATGGAACAAAGGAATATGAAAAGGTGGATGCTCGGGAAGGCAGACACCGGTCTCTCCTAATTAAGACCCCAGTGAGAACTGGAAGAAGTATGGCGAGAAGTAACTACCTGGAAAATACTTGATTGGTAAAGACTAGATTAGCCTGCAAACGCTTACCAGACACACACATAGGAGAAGCGGCGTGTCCTCACCATACCGGCAAGACACCAGCCAGTCTCTTGCTTCCTCCAAATGCACTTTATTCTTCTTTATGGACATTTCCTACCTGCTTTCGGCCTCTCTGACCTTCTGCATGGACCACCAGCCTGCTCAAAGGCCAACCATGGGTGATTACAGGGCAACAAATTAAATCTAAGCAAAAGCATCCTTCAGCCTGGGCCAGAAAGCCCTCCGTGCCCGCCCGCCGCAGAGGGACATGGCACTCTCTTCTGGTTTAGACAGGGCTTCAGCAGCAGCAATTAATAATTTACAACCCATCTGTCCACCGCCGAGAGGCATTCCTCTTTGAAGGGCAGGGGTTTATTTGCAACCCACGTGCGAGGGCAGCGCAGCTCAGCTGGCCCTCCTGGCCCTTCATGCCTTCCAGCTTCCCTCGATTCCTAAAGCAACAATTGCATCAGCTTTCCAAAATTTCTCCGTGTTGGCCATGACCGCTCCCATCCCCATCTCTGTGGCCAGCACCGAGAAGTTTTTGTAAACCTCCTTAGGGCTCGGCTTGGACCTGCAGCAGAGAAGAGYTACGCCGCAAGACCGCAATGCTTTGCGAGGACTTGCATCCAGCTTAACCAGTGCCACACCAGACCAGACACTGGTCTGGTTTACTGGCCAAGGGGAGGTGACACGACACAGGGGGAGGTACGAGCCGTGTCTGGTGGGGATGGGGTGATGGAGCATGGTTGGCTTGCCGGCATGGGAATAGCCTGGGCTAAGAGGATCGCACAGGTGAACGAGTCAGATTCAGCCCCATCTCCGTTGCTAATTGGGCACACAACTAAGGAGTGATGAGGCATCAAGCTAAGCACGGGCTTGACATTTAGGCCCCATTCCCAGGTCCCTGTGACTTGGAGGACTTCATCCTGCCTTTCTCCTGGCTTGTCGATTTAGGCTGTAGGGTCTTTGGGGCAGGACCACCTCTGCCTTCAGCTCAGCTTCAGGGTACATATGAGCCGGGCAGATGCTTCCCAACTGGCACATACAGCCTACAGCAGTGGCTAAAGAAGCCAGCAGGTATTTGCCATCACCTCAGCAAGCTGCTTAGATACCACCAGTGAACATACACCATGAGCAAGWATTGGAGGTGCCGCGGCCTGGTCCTTCATTGCATATAGCCCTGAGCTGAAAAGGGATGACATGGAGCTAAGAGGACAACGTTTTGAGGAAAAGAGGCAAGGGTAAGCAAAGTGTTATTATTCCAGCAGCCCAACAAGAGGGCAGGTCCCGATGGGTGAGGAGCACCCGCACCTTGTGCCATGCAACACAGCCAGGCAAGGACACGACAGCCATGGGGACTTCTGCAGAAAGCAAACGTCCGTCCCGGAAGCGTGTGAAAAGCAGGGAGCCAGATCCGCAGGGAAAAGGGGAAGGAGCTGGAACGAGCATCCCTAGAGCAGGGCTACTCCATCGATCTCACGACTGCTTCCCACCAAGGGGGAGTCCAGCCAGTCTACCCCTTCTGCTGACATGCCAAAAAAGGTCCTCTCACCAATGCCTTTGGACACAGTCACTTTGCCAAGAAGGGTCTAGAAAAACGAAACAAAACCTGGTATTTCACCCACACCACCGCGTGACTCCAGACAAGGTCCCCAAGGCAGGGCAACGGCTCAGCAGGGAGGCTGTTGGCACAACCCAAGCTCTGCTCTTTAATGACCAACAGCACGTYCAAGAGGGCTTCCAGCTGGACGCCTCCTGTGGTTCATCCCCTGCTGCGGGGAGAACCTTTTCAGGGAGGTAATCAAGGCGAGGACAGGACTCCTTCTCCACCTCTCCTTCCTCTCATGCGCACCAGAAGGACTCGCGCTACAAATCAGTGTGACATTACCAGCACGTTTGCGGCATCAAAGGGAGCCTCCTGATGGGGAATTCAGACCTTGCCACCAGTGTGAGAAGGAGGAGGTGGCAATTTGGAGGCAGCGGGCTCAGGAGAACTGGGAGAAGTCACTTCTCATGATTCCACCAAAGCATCCGCGTTTCTAATGGAGCCATGAAATGCCAGAAGCTTTTCCTGCAAATTTTTTAAATTTTTTTTGCCTAGGTCTCTAACTTCTCAGACCACGTCAGCACAGCCTCTGCACCAAGAGGGTGAGGGGATTATTGCCATCACTCCTTCCCACCTCCTCTTTGCCCCAGGGTTTACTCAATGCTCCCATGTCCAGTCCTAAGAGGGCCAAAAAACCAACCCATGTAAAACCAAGTTTTAAAGGTCCTCCAGAGGACAGAAAGGACTGACGGGCCTCATGAAGCTCCCTGTGGTATTCCATCTTTTTTATGTTATTTTTAAACTGTTTAGGGCACTTTGGGACAAGGGGAGGAGTGCTGCATGAAACCAAAGTAAGGGCAGAATGAATAAAGATGATTTTTTTATCTGTTCAGGTTGATGCTCTGGATTAATTCTGTCTTTCTTCTACTTCACATAAAAAATTACCAATTTTTATAACCTTTTTCTGGACCTTGCTGGCCAAGAAACAGACTGTGTTTGCAAGAAATCCTCTCCCCTCGCTGGCTTTCCCCCAGCAAACTGCACATACCTGATCGAGAGAAATACAGTACCTTGCATACCTGCGGGACCAAAATCTTGCCTGGTGAGGAATACAGCGTGGTCGTGGTACTCGGCGTGCTCCGGGTCGGAGCGCTGCTGCGAGTGAGCCCAGCGGCAGACCTGCTCCAAGCTCCGAGATGGGTTCCCTCGCTCTATCAGGCTGACTGACTGGGTAAAGAATTTTTTTTTTAAAAAAAAAAAAGGAAAAAGAAAAAAGAAATAAAAAGATGGGTAAGTTAGGGGGGGAGAAGGAGCCTGCCAAGAGTTTTGGGGTCAGAAAGACTCCTAAGCAGTGCTTCTCCGTCATTAGAAGCAACAACATCCTGCTTTGCATCTGCAAAGCATCTTGCRCCTTGTTTTATTTAAAAACAGCAAGGAAATCATTCCCACAAATAGATGTGGTCTGGTACAGGAGGGTATATGACCCTCTTGGGTCACAAAAGTGCCCAGGGCAGCAGCAGATAAAAGAGGAGAGCAGCTGGGAAGCAAAGAGGATTCGGATTCCCAGCTCCTGCACAGGCTCCAGGTCGAGACGTCACGAGATGCTGATGCTCAGCAATGAGCAGAGCGATGCTCCCCTGTAAAACTTGACCCACAGAGACCAAAACCCCAATAGGAAATAGGTGGAGGTGTCCAGGTCTGTTTTATAGTGGTCACCTTGTCCTTCATCTTTTTTTTTATTCAAGATCAGCATTTTGCAAAATGATGCTCTCTAAAATAAATGATGCTCTCTAAAATAAATGATGCTCTCTAAAATAAATGATGCTCTCTAAAATAAATGATGCTCTCTAAAATAAATGATGCTCTCAGGTAGGTACCTGCTGAGCTGCAACGGTGGGAAGAAAGTTAAGAAATACTGCCCTTTCCCTGGCCCTTAAGTGGAAGCCATGGAGTTTTATCCTACAAAGTGCGAGGTGGGAGACAAGAAGCCGCAGGAGGACTCGCTCAGGAAGCGTCAGACCTAAACAGTGGTGAGCTGTGATCTCGCCTGGGTTCAAACATCTGCTCATCCCTGGGTCTCTAGCAGGCATCGGGTTTCTGCCGGCCAAGCAGATTTCTGTAACAAGCAGGGTTTTTTTCCCCGAGACCTAATGGGGTTTATTTGTGGACTACACACACAGATATCACCGTGTTGAGTCGTTAATACCTAGAATGCTTCACATAGAATACGCTAGAATGCTTCACATAGGATAGGGGCTTGCTGCAACAAGTATAGCAAATCACATTGTTTTAAAGAAAATCTTTTGGCTGCCGTGCTCAAACGAGCCTTAAAAAATAAATGCAACCTGAGAAACCGCATCAAACCTTCCCATGCTTTTTCTGTCCATGCCCAAGCCACCCGAGAGCTGCAGGACAGCCAGCGAAGCCTTCCAGGGCTGTTGGGTCAAGGCTGGGATACAGGAGATCCTGGCCTCAGCTTCTCCTCATAGAATCACAGAATCATTAAGGTTGGAAAAGACCTCTAAGATCATCAAGTCCAACCGTCAACCCAACACCACCATGCCCACTAAACCATGTCCCTAAGCGCCTCATCTACACGTCTTTTAAATACTTCCAGGGATGGTGACTCCACCACTTCTCTGGGCAGCCTGGTCCAATGYTTAACCACGCTTTCAGTAAAGAAATGTTTCCTAATGTCCAATCTAAACCTCCCCTGGCACAACTTGAGGCCATTTCCTCTCATCCTATCGCTAGTTGCTTGGCAGAAGAGACCAACACCCACCTCGCTGCAACCTCCTTTCAGGGAGTTGTAGAGGGCGATAAGGTCTCCCCTCAGCCTCCTCCTCTCCAGACTAAACAGTCCCAGTTCCCTCAGCTGCTCCTCGTAAGACTTGCTCTCCAGACCCTTCACCAGCTTCGTTGCCCTTCTCTGGACACGCTCCAGCACCTCCACGTCCTTCTTGTAGTGAGGGGCTACTAATCCTCACTAATATCCAGCTCCTACCAATTTGGGAAGCCACCTTTGTCCCATCATCTACTGCCACCCTAGAGCTTCTGAGGAAGCCTCTCGTGTTCTTCCCACACCCCAGAGCCAGCAGATAAAGGCTGATGGCAGCCACCTGCCGTCTCCCCGGGGACCTCTCTTCACCCTGGGGCTGGACAGCTATGGGGCTCTCCAGACCTTCAGGTTCCAGAAACCAGCCAGATGAGGGTTCAAATTCATCCCTGCCCAGCACAGTTGTCACTTGGGCTTCGACGGCTGACCTGAACGGCCACATTTTTCCAAGCCGGGGCTTACCTAAGTGCTAAATATTATGGTGATGAGACATTAAGCCATGGTGTCGCTGCACGCTGGCCACCCTCGGGAGAAGCGGCAGCTGCCTGCTGCGCCTATATTGCATTTCAACGACCCTCCTTCTCTCACGGGGCAGGGCTCGAGCCAGGAAAGCAGCTGAAAAGCAGGGGCCAGCCTGAATAGCATCTCCTCCTTGCCACATCCGAGTGCTGTATTTACCTGGCGGTATCCCACCATGATCATCCTGACCAGCACGATGTTGATGTGAACGCCCAGGGACTCGTCGTGATAAATTTCATCCACCTGAAGAAGGGAGGAAAATAAAACAGAGAAGAAGTTAAGATCATCCCAGCTCTCAAGCCCCTCCTGTCCTCCACGCTCCCACGTTCAGCATCCTACCCCGCATTCCAAGACCGCACAAGACCAGGTGCAAAGATCTCATCTCCCTCCTCCCACCCCCAGCTTTTTTTTTTTTTTATTTCCCCCCTGTGTAAAAAAACCATAAAGTCAAAAAGCCAAGCTGGAATAAGCCAAATTTCCCCAGGATGAGTGGCTCAGATGGTCAATGACATCACCCGTCCCATCAAGAGAACGGAGGAGGGCTGCGTTTCCCACGGGGGCTGCCTCCACCGCCGAGCATCTCGCAATGAGCCACTGCCCCCTTCGGAGTAAGAATTCCTCAGGGGGAAGGAAACGCTTCGGACTCCAGCATCCTTGCATTTGGTGGAAAGAAAAAATGGCTTTTTGGGGAGAGGTGAGCGATTGTATCAAAGCAAGGGCATTACTCAGTTATACCGGTGAGTCAAAGTTGACCTACCGCTTCAGAAACCCCAGGAGAAGACAACACAAAGAAAAGAAGAGGGAGGGCTTGTGAGTCAATAAGATATCTATCAACGTCAGCTATTAAAAATGACTTTGCAAAGGAAATAACGAGCTATAACCTTTTCCTTCTGCGTTTCTAGGATGAATAAACAAATTCTACTCCTAAGTGCTACCAAGAGAAGAAGACATCCAGACGAGAAAGGGCCCTGCGAGCTGAGCGCGGTGACAGCCGGCCACCGAGAGAGGCACTGAGCGGGCAGCCATAAACCCAGGCAAGCGCCGGAGATCCTGCGCCAGCCTTCACCCACCTGCACAGCACGTGAGAAAACACAGCTCAGAGAAAAAAAAAAAAAAAAAAATACTGATTTTTAGAGAAAGGGACTCTCTTATTCCCCAAACGTCTCCAAAATGAACACTGCCACAAACGGGGGTTCAGTGCAGAAGTTGAGGAAGTCAAATTAAAACCATTTTTAGTATTGACTAGGATTAATGTTTGAATTAAAATATACTTTTTCAACTTTGTCCAAGAGAGAAATAATTTACCTCGGTTCTATCGTAGCTTTCCAGACTAGATGAGTATTTTAAAGCCAGATTTATGGAGCTTTTCTCTTTTTTTCCCCCGCCATTCCTCTTTTTTTTTTTCCTTTAAGGCTTACATTTGAACTCGAGGGTTGGGTGACAACTGCCCCTTTACTGCTGCCCGCATCCAAGTCTGACATTTTCCAGACTGCACGAGTGCTTTACAAGCCCCTCAATTTATAGGCTGTGCTTCTGTTTGAAATACCCACTCGGGCCATTTTTAAACCCAAAGACCCAGCATTAATGTTTCCCTGTGACAACTAATACTCCCATGGAGCGGCTCCGAGCTTTGCAGAGAGGTGATGCAGGTCCTGAGCCTGCCACATCTTGAATGCAGCAAAACTGATTTAAAAAAAAAAAAAAAAAATWAAAAAAAAAAAAAAAAATCAATAAATAAATCGCCAGTCCATCCCCATTAACGCATCCGTTTGGATGCACAGGCTGTAAACCCCGCGGGGTCATTGCTTCAGCAGCGTGGAAAGATAACGCCGCGTGCAACTCATCCTCAGCTCACCCCTGCTTATCGTGGTTGGGATGCTCCTTCACGCTGCACCAGTACCTTATAAAGGCATTTTATAAGAATAATGAGAATACGATGGATTTCTTCCAATGCTAACTCTTTTTTTTTTTGGGATGTGCGCAGATGGGAGGAAGGTCGTGCCGCGCTCCAGCTGGGCTCCCGCTTGCAAACATTACTCATACCTACAGTCCCACCAAAGCACGAAGCATCCATCCCAGCGAGGAGCTGCAACACCCCAGGGGGGTCACGCTCAGTTTTGGGACGTAGGAGGCTTTGGCATCCCAGAGAAAACGTTAGCAGATCTGAGAAGTCTCACATCAGGAGTTTGACCCTTTACAAAAATATTCCAGCCTTAATGCGTGTCATATGAGAGGTAATATAAAAGGGCAAGAAATGGGGGGAGAGAAAGAGAAATGAAAACTATGCTATGGCCCTGAAGAGCTCTCTGGAGCTGGACCTGGGGGACGGTTCAGGGGAACAAGGGGGAAAACATGCCCATTTCCTTCACTTTCCAAAACCTTTATGCATTTTCCTTCACCGCCAGCACTTGTCGGGAGCTGGAGCACCATTAAGCCTCCGCTTCAGTCGGCGCCCCAGCATCATCCACCGGCACTCTGCTGCTTGCTCCCCGCTCCCGAGGACCCCTCGATCCATGGGGATGAAGCATGTTCCTGCCTTAGCGACCTCTCCGCCAGCCGGAGCTCCCGACCAAGCCACTGCCCGACCTTGCCGTGACTCAGAGCATCCAAGGGAGCAGCAGCGCAGATCTCTCCCTTCCCGGCCGCGTGGGATATTTTGGCAGGATGCTCGGCAGACCCCGCGGGCAGCAGGAAAGGATGCTCCGTGACAGCCTGCCGCGCGGCAGCCCCAGCCAGCGGGAGAAGAGGAGGGTCGCATCCAGGGGAGGAAGGAGCACGAGCAGAGGAGCTGTCAGGGCAAGAGCTTTGCTCTGTGCCGGCTGACCTACCACGCGGCCCTCCTCTCGGCAACATCTCTTCCTACCAGTGGCGCCTGTGGTCCCCGGGTCTGAAACGAGCTCCAGACAACATTAGCTACCCTGGGAGAAAGAAAATAACATCCTAAATTTGGGCACAGCAATACTTTTCACAGGCATTGAGAGCTAAACTCATCAGCGCTGCGCATCCTTCCTCAGCCTTGCTCGAGAAGCGGCTACGGACAGCAGCAGGACCACAGCAACGAGCAGCTTAGAAACAGCTCATTAAGGGACTAAGACGCAAGAAGCTGTATTACTCCAAGATGGGATTTAATCCCCTAAATCTTCCTTTTAAAGCAGTGCTAAATCCCACTCTCCTCCAGCTAGCAGGGACCGGGTACCCACCCCTCCAGCCTCTGAGCCGAAGGGTTAACCCGAAACCCCAGCCCCCGTTTTGTCTCGGGGAGGGCAGCGTTTAGGCAGGGATTTGTACCTAACAGATACCAGCTCGGCAGCGACCTTTACGGTTAATTCAGAAAGCAGATGTGGAACCAGACTGCCCAAGGCTATGGACTTGCCTTAATAGCCAGATATAAATAATTGATCGAGAGAAAGAAAAAAAAAAAAAGGAAAAAATCAAAAGCTTGCTGCCTGTCAGCCCGCCCTGGAGCTGGTTCAAGCTGGCAGGGGGGATGGAAATGAGCCCGGAGAGCAGTTTGCAGGCTTGGCACAACTCCTCCTGCCCTCTGCGGATGCCATTAAGCGAGTCAACGTCCTCAAAAGAAAATCCCTCCAGAAAATACCTGCTCAGCAAAGGACTCCGGTAAAGGGACCTGCCTGCCTGAAGACAGATGGGATAAACATCTTCTTATCCCTCTCACCCACGTGGTTGGATACCCAGCCTGTATAATACCGTCACCTGGCAAGAAATGCTCTCCTATTTCATTTAAAAGAGGATTTTTTCCTCCTAAAAAAGACCAGCCCTTAAGGCTAGCTGTGTGTTAAGGGCAAACCAGCAAGAACAACCAGCCGGCAGGACCCCCCGCAGGCAACTCCAAAGCCCCCCAGCCCTGCAACGCCAAGGGGACGATGCTAAGCTTTACAAAGAACGAAAGGAACATTAAAACCCTGTGCATCCTCTCCGAAATGCTCAATGAATTTGCAAAGTGGATGGCCCCCCCCCCCACGCCTCCAGACCCTCGCCGGCGCTGGGAGAGAGCAAGGCTGCCTACCTAAATCCCTGCAAGCCTGGCCAGCCCCGACTCTGCAGCCCCAGACACGAAATCTCGACAGCAAACCGCACTGGCAACGTCTAGACCTTGCCGTTCTTCAGGGAAGGAAAACAAAAGAGAGAGACACGAGAAGAATTTGCCAAACCAGCAGAATAGCTGACATTTCAAAACCCCAGAGCGCTTACTCAGAACAGCCAAGTCATCTTTAAGCTCCTTTCTTTTATTCCCTCGCTCAATTTTCATGCCGGTGAATTCACCCCAAGCCCATCTGCTGGGGCTGAGGGGGTAGGAACAGAGGCAAAAGTCCTCCTGACTACATTATCGGGCTTGCTACATGCGCTTCCATCCCCTGCAGGCATGCACACCACCCTCTGCAAGGGCTGACCCACGTTACCCACATTTTCAATATAGAGGAATGGAGGAAAAAGGGGAGGTTTGCTCTGCAGAGCGAGACTCTAGATTTTATCACCGCTTTCCACGCAACAGGCTGTGTTGTCCCAAAAACATAGCAACAAACACGTGAGCCTATACAGAGGGTGGGAAAAAGTGCGTGCATGCGTAAGAGAGACGTCAGAGGTATTTTTTGTTATTATCAGTTAGCAAGGAGATGGCTCATGAACCACCAAAAAAAACCCCATACACCAGAAGGACTATAATTTGTCCGTTATTTTAGACTGGCCTCCCTCCTGAAACGGCACCAAGCTCGGCAGATCAGTGTCTCGAGGAAACCACGCTCTGGCGTGGCTTTGCAGATAATCCCAGGTTAAAATTAAAGCCGGAGGTTTGATTCCCCCCCCCCCCCCAACCCTCTCCTCCGTGGGGTCTCAGTAGCACTCTTTGTCGCTCAGCCCTTGGGAACAATAATTCAGCCAATGTGCCGGAGGGGAGCCGGGCAAGTCCCAGCCTGGAGAGGGCTCTGACTCACGAGGTTTCCCTAGTAACCCAAAACAATGGGAAAACACCAAGTACCTTTGCATCCTTAACCAAATCACGGGTGATAGCCTCCATAAACCCCAGCAAACCAGTTGACACCAGGGCCAGGCTTAACTGAGCCCATAGCTTGGCTTGTCTCCCCTGAGCGGGGCCAGACCCAGCCTTGAGAGCATCAGGGGCAAGCGGTGGGAAGTCCGGAGGAGAAAACCAAGGAGCCCAACTGAACGACAAGAGGCTGAAAAGCAAAGCAGGACACAAAATGTTTCCTCTCCTCTTCCCCTTACGGGGTGCTGGATCCCCTCCTGGTTCCCAGCCCTTCTCCCACCCTTCAGCCCTCACACACGGCAGTCACTGTGGTTGGGGGATGCTAATTTTGCTTCCATAGCATCGCAATCCCTGCCACGGGCAGCAAGCAGGACAGGGGAACGGCTTCCCCCAGCCGCCACATCACCAAATATTCACCCCGAGAGCCCAGCGTCAGGGAGGGGGCCAGGTTTTGCTAGGGCAGACGCGGCGATGCTCGGCTCGGAGTTATGAGATATGCTCAGATGCACCTTCGCCAGCGTGGACAGCAAGCGATGGCAAAGGATGCGTTTCCCCACTCACTTCAACCTGACTCAAAATCCTCGTGTAGCCTCCGAGCCAAGAAGGGAACGGCAGGCTGGGAACACAGGCCGGGAGCTAGCGGGGAAGCTCTTCGGTGCACAAAAGGAGCAGTCATCCTCATGTCAGCTTCCCGGGATGGACACAGCGCCCTTTGATGAAAAGCCTGGCAACCACATTTCTGGCAACAAAGTAAGGTTGGTGTTGTTTTTTTGGGTTTTTTTGTTGATTTTTTTTTTTTTTTGTAAAAAAAAAAAAAAAAAAAAAAAAAAAAGTTCTCCGTGACCAATCATTTATCACCGAGCTTCAGCGGACACCGGGTTCCTAATAAAAGGGTTTGTGTCTCGGGGAGAGCCCCAGGACCCTACCTACAGCAGTGCCGTGTTAAGCTGAGGCCGTGCAGCACCGGGTATGTGTCCCACCACCCCCTTGGCACCCAACGGGGGACCCCAGAAAAAGCCAGGAAAGTTTTTGATGAACTTCCAAGCTCGCTGCCTCCTTTCCTTGGGCCATATCTTGATAGGAAAACTCCTGGAGGCTTTCCCAGCTGGCTCCCATGCAGCATCTCCCTGGTATACTCCAGCCAGAGCTCCCAGGCTCATTAAGTCCTTTCCTCGTTAGAGGGCTGGCCAAGCCTCTCCTCCTTCCCCTTGCCTCCAACTAATGGGATTAATGTTCAGCTGTGTGGTCCCAGCACGCTCCTCCCCGCCAAGCCCCGGCACCCTCCTCTCTCTCCCCTCTGCCATCCAGGCCAGAAAACATTTTTTTTTTTTTCTGCTGAATCGGGTATTTTAAGGCAATCCGAGCCGGTAAGGAAACGAGGCGGCGCCAAGGGAAGAGGAGGCGGACGGAGGTCATGGCAAAGCTGGAAAGAAAACGCATTAAAAACCTGAAAGAAAGAAGGGGAAGGGGGTGGGGGAAGAATGTATAGAAGGAAATAATACTTGGGGGAAGTATTTGTTGCATGCATTATCCTGGGGTTTTTTCCCCCCTTTTATTGACGCTGCTTTTTCCCCCCTTTATTTAATTCATTAAAGTCTCCAGCGCCGCCTTTATTTGAATAGACAGCGGTCCTCCCTTCTCCCAGCCCAGCATCCCACGCATTCACTCCCTGAAAAGTCCTGCCCGCGGGGTATAAACCATGAAATGCGCCTGAAAACCAACCTTTTGATTAGAGCTGACAATCCCCAGGCGCTCAAACCGTCCGTCCCCCCGGATCGGAACGGAAAAATGACATCATCTCCGACCCCCCTAACGTGGGAAGAGCCCCGGGTCAGAACGGGGAACCCTGCGGCTTCCCCCTTGCAGAAGGATTTAATAAGCAAAGGGGAGAAACTTTCAGAGATTGAATTTAAGTGATGCTGAGAGCATCCTACCACGAGCATCGGGATAACGCACCGGAGAATAAAACGTTGCAATGAAGGCATTTGCTTTTTAAAACCAACATCTTCTCTATTTGGGACTGGCCGCGTTACGTTTGGCCTCTAATCCCGCAAATCCTTACCCCTTCTGTCGATAATTTCCCCTTCGTTACTGGCAATATGGCTCTGAGCCTGCCTGCCAGGGCAGAAATAATGCCCAAACAAGCAACCAAAAAGCAAAAGCATCTTTATAGCTCGGTTATTTCCGAGCTGGTTGCGCCTTTCGAACACTTTCCATCAGCATGCAAAAGAGTACTTAAATAAAAATAAATAAATAGAGGCGAGGATAAAAGCATGGAAAACAAAACAGAAGTGGGAGAGAGCACGAAAGAGATCTTTGAATGCTGACCCTATTTGCAGACATTCAGGTGCCGGCGGAGCAAACCTCCTGCAAGATGACTAGCTGAATAAATATTGATCCTTCCACATCTCTCAGGACTTGGGGAATACGTACATTTTTATCTTAAAAAGGAAAGAAAAGAGGTGTAGGGAATCAGCACGGGCTGCCCCGTGCCACCGAGTGAGGAGAGCTGCAGAAGCAGGGCTGCTGTAAAGCTGCTATAAACTCCTTCTCAAACACATCTGGCTAATCCTCAAGGTGCACAGGTTTTCCAAGGAATGTGAAAAAACTTCTGAAAAATCTATAAAAATCTTCCCCCAACAAATATTATTCAAAATAAATAATAAACATCATAATTACAAAATAAATAATAAATATCATCATTTCAAACTAAATAATTCTCTTTCCTAGCATTTGCTGAGATTTCGGCCAGGAGGAGGAGACGGTCTTGGCCAGGAGAAACAGAAGATGCTCTCGGACTCAGGTGACAGACAGTGACGGCAAGCAACACGCCGGACCCTGCCGTCAGCCGGGGGAACATGATGGAGATGAACATAAAAGGGCTTTGCTTTCCATCGCTCCGTTTGCCACAGCTATTAAATGCCAGAGCCAGCTGTTCCAGCGAAGGAACAGCCCTTTCTGCAGCACTTTTCCCCCCCGCAACCCGTTTTTTCCCAGGATAACAACCATTTTGCAGCATCAGAAGAGCAGTAAACCAAGGGAGGGGTGGGAGCCAACGGCCCCCCAAAGCCAAGCCTTACTATGTTCATGAGGGTGAGGACGTAGTTCTGGACGTGCTCCTTGCCGTGGAAGCGTACGACCGAATCATCCACCGCCAGCAAGACCTCGATGTTGTAGTCGTCCTTCCTGGCGTGGCGTCTCTTGCGCTCCGTGTCCCTCAGCCGCTCCGTCATCAGCTCCAGGGAGTTGGGGAGATCGCCCACCCGCACGCCGGGCACTGAGCGAGGCACGGGGGGACAGAAAAAGAAACAGCCGTTGAGGTGACCTGACACCATGGTGACGCTCCAAAAAAAATATAAATTAAGCAGGAAAAATAAATAGGATATTTAACTCCAACCAGGTCGCTGATCCAGCTTGCTCTACGGTGGGGAAATGGCTCTGAATTGGGAGCACCAGCACTAAAAGACACATCTATGCGATGATGGTCCTACGCTGTCCGTTGGGTGGCGGTGGGACCTCTGGGGAGGTGGTGGATAGCTGGGGAGGACGTGTGCCAAGCTGGGGGCTGCTCCTTGAGAGCAGATAGCTGCAGCCAGAGCATCCTCCACCCCATCACGGCATCCTCCACCCCATCAC
>JAYKAV010002877.1:891129-913308 GCA_035582835.1 Phoebastria nigripes | reverse complement strand
AAAAAAAAAAAAAAAAAAAAAAAAAAAAAAGAAAAGAAAGAAGAAAGAAAAAAGCATTTCTCCAGCCAATTGGTTTGGTTTCTGTTTTTAAAAGCGGCTGCAAGAAGCAAGCAGGAGCCCCGGGAGAGATGGATTAGCACTCCGGGAGAGATGGACTAGCATCCCAGGCACAGGTAAGATGGGCAGGGGGGACGGCCAGGGTTTTTACCCGATGCCTATGCCCATCCCGGGTGCAACACACATCCATGCACAGAGAAGGACGAAGGTCTGCGGCGGTGCTTGGTGGTTAGGGAGACCTCCAAACCCCTCCCGTGCAGGGACCCAGAGCCTCTGCAGGGAATGCAATCCCACCCACCCCCTGCTCCCCCAACTAGAGGGACCGAAGGGCAAGCGCCAGCAGGCTGTGGGTGAGCGAGCATGACCTCATCCCTCAGACACGCAGAGCCGCCGTGAGATTAAACCAGAAAAGAGTTACTCTTCCAGCGCCAGTGGCAGAAGGGGAGCCTCGCTATTCGGAGAGAAAAGCCCCCCTGAGCATCTTCCCCTCCCTCTCTAAAGCACCCCCCCRGCCGAAGCAGGGAAAGACATCCCTTTTCCAGGATTTCAGCTCTTTCTGGGGGGGGGGGGTGGATTTTTAGGAGCGCTGCTAGAAGACCACCAAGGAGGGTCGCAAAGATGCCGTGTGCTCATCCAGGAGAAGAGGAGGAGAAGCGCAAACCCTGCTCTTGGAGGCAGAGAGCTGACAGGCACATCATCTGGTCTCCGGCTGCCCCGAGGCAGGATCATTCCTGGCAGATCTCTCCCTAATCCGCGCTTTAAGACCTCCAAAGATGGAGGGAGCCTCCACGAGCCCCCAGGACTTTTTTTTTTTTTTTTTTTTTTTTTTTTTTTCTTTTTTTTTTTTTTTTTTCTCGGAAAGTTTTTCCTCCTGTTTAATCTTAATTTNTTTTTTTTTTTTTTTTTTTTTTTTGCCGTGTCTTGCTTTTCTTATCTCGGAAAGTTTTTCCTCCTGTTTAATCTTAATTTAGCCAAAGATAGCTGCCGTGCTCCTCCACAGCCTTCTCTGATCTCCTCTGACCTCTCCCTATTCAGGCCAGCGCTTTCCCTAGCTGTGATGCTGAGTTCGCGGTGCACCCTGAATAAAATCCAATTAGCCGTCCTAATCCTCCACAAAGGTCCGAGGATACGACTTAAAGGCATCTGGGCTTTTCCTCCAGAAGTCCAAAAGCAAAGCCATGCCCATCTGCCTTGCACACCCCTTGGGTCCTTTGCACACAAGCACCCGCGACACCCACGCACGAAGTCAGAGCCGCAAGCTTTGCTCAGGATAAATACTCATGCAAATATACGCGTCTGATACATCCTGCCACCAAACTCCTCCTGCTAACATACCAAAGATGATGGATGCTATTACGAAGCCAAGCGGCAATGGCAGCGACTGGCAATGTTCTTCCACGAGGCCCCAACCATGCTGGCATCATCACAATTTTTTAAGGTGAGACTCGGCTGCAGGTGGAAAACCAAGTTCTTCGTATGGATTTAGCACCTAGGAAGCAAGTAGCACATGATGCTGTGGATTTCTGGGAGGAATCATGCCCTTTTCCAAGACCCAGAAGGGAGAGCCGGGTCTCCGGAGCGGCTGGGCCAGCCGGGATGGGAAACCACAGTGAACTCCAGTGGTGCAAGGTCCTACTCTCTTCCCATCACCGGCGCTCTGCAGCCCCCGTCCCCAAAGGCTGCCAGCCTCTTTGCTTCCTTGGCAAGGCCAGCATCCCACACACACGTGGCATGAGGCCGTTCCCCTACAGTCAATGACCCCTGGAACCAGCTGGCCAGCAAACATGACATCACGTTATCGCAGGAAGATGGGAATAACGCATGAAGGATGACAGCAAGAACCCACCGGAGAGCGACAAATTCCCATACAGATGCACACCCTGCCCCAAGATGGGGATGGAGCCCAAACCCTACCGGGGCACACGTCCTCCTGATGGTACCCGGGCAGCGCTTGCTGGGATCAGAGCCCTGCACCCAGCCCGATCTGAGGGGAAGCATCTCCCGCTCTTCCCACCTCACCACATTGCGCTGTGCCTCCGAGCATCGCTTCTCCCGCGAGCTGGGCTCAGGCTCATCCCTAAAGCCTGTCTCCTTGCAGAGCACTCGATTACGGCTGCATCTCCAAATTACTGCAAGATATTTGCCTTGGCAACCTCACAGGGACAAACCCAGGAGGTTTTTAGGGGCCAGGAGTCCCCCCTCAGCCCCCTGCCCACCCAGGGATGAACAGGCAAGCTTGGGAAACGAAACCGTAAAGCTGAAAAAGGAATAAATGAGCCAGAAAGTAGAAGTCGACGCCAGCCCTGGCTGATGGGAGATGCTGAACTGCGAGTTAAGGGATGGTGAAACAAGGTCAGCGAGATTTATACCGACAGCCTTGGATGGCTTCCAGCCCCTACCGTCAGCGGCGAAAGCTTGGAAAAGAGGAGGGAAAAAGTTGCTCTCCTTCTAGGAACGGCACTGCAAGGTTTGCAGGGAAAGCTCTGCCGGCGCGGCTGGGTCCCGCCGATGGGAAAGCGAAAAATAAACCCCAAAAAACCCTTGTTTTCCAATTGTGATGCAACGTGGAGCCYGGCTGCAGCAGATGTTGAACTCCGGGTCAGCAGGACCACAGAGGAGTTCAGGCGTTCGGCACCACCTCGGTTTAAATAAGCCAACTGCCCGGCCAGCCCAGACGCCTGGGTGAGGGGCTCCCCACTGTGACGGGCGGAAACCTCTTTAACCGCTCCTTCCCAAAACCACAGTGCCTACATAGAGGCTTAAAGCCCCCTGATCGCTGCGGCATCCAAGAGAAATATAGACACCGTAGCCTTGGGACCCAGACGGCTGTTAAAGCCTCTCCGTGCCAGCGAGCGGCCGCAGCTCGGACCACCCGGGGGSTAGGATGCTGACCCCAGCGTCACCCGCATCCCACCAGCATCGCTTCGTCTCTGGGGAGACGAGCTGTCCCTGCCGAAATATGCACCCACGCCACGGGGCTGGCTGGTGGGAGACATCCATCCCTGCCCGCTCTCTTGGCATCCCCAGCCCTTCCCTTTATTTACAGCAATATTTTTCCCGTCGAGGCCCAATACAAACTAGGTTAGCCTTCCCCTCTCTACACATTGACCGTCTTATTAATTTTTAATCATCCTCCTGCTAAAATTAAGCTTACTGGAGTGTAAAACCCAAATCTTTTTTTTTTTTTTTTTTTGCTTGTTTAAGCTAGCCATTGAGCATTTCCCAGTCCCCCGGGGCCTCGCTCATCCCCTTGGCCGACGGTTATCATTCCGGCATGACCCTGCCAGCCAGCGAGCGCTTTCAAGTGAATCTCATTGAGCCCCATCTCCTCTTTCAGTGCTTTCAGCTCGAGCTGGGGAAAAATTAATTTTTCATTTGCGTGGGGCCAGAAGCACCCTGAGCTGGTAGAAGGCCAGAAAGCACCTTTTCCCCCCCCCCCCCCCCTGCAATATTCATGGGTCAAATGTGAGAAAGAGAAGAGGAAAGTCATTTCAAGCCCGGGGACCATGGTTTGTACACCGCTGCAAGAAAAGAGCCAACTCTAATGCTTTGCGTGATGCCCCCAATTTTTAAGGCTTCGGAAAACCTCCCCTTGCTGCCCGCAGGGTTGCCTTCCCCTCTACACAGGACGGCGTTTGCATTGCTCCTCTGGATTTAGCCAAAAATCCCGCTTCTCGGCAGCATCCCCTTTAACCTGTGATTTATTCCTGGCTCCGCAGCACACCCCGGACCTGCCGCTCCGCTCCCCGAAACAACGGGGGGCTTGGCCCCGAAACGAGCTGTGCTCGGGGGTCTGATGGGGCTGGGAGGGTGGGAACAGGGGGAAAAGGAAAGTTTATGGTGCTCGGAGGTCTGGTATTGCGCCTATACGGCTTTTATTTTTAGTTTTCCAAACCCTGGCTCTGCAAAAGCATCTTAATTACTATTCTTCAGCTATAAAATGAAACACAGATGCGCTCTCTTTGCAGAGGTCCAACGGTTTCGTCGGGGGGTTCTGCTAGAGAGGTACATCATAGAAAGAAAAACATGGAAATTATTATTATTATTATTATTATTATTATTATTATTATTATTTTACGTCCTGTTACGTCAGAGCTATTTGCGGTGGCCCCGTGCCAGCACGTGCCTCCCCCAGCACGGCTTTCAGCCCAGCCCACCGACAGCTCCCCTGAGCTCAGCCTCTTCCCGTGCACCCTCCCCTCCTTCAGTAAATAGAAATTATATCACCCCCAGCCCCAAAACACACTTTATTTTCACCAACGGTTAGGGAATACTCCCGAGTTGGGACTTGGAAAGTTGATGTCCGTGGGACTTGGGTGCATCTGACGTTTTGTATTAAGCAGAATTGCCACGGCTGGGTGGAGAAAATAGGAAAAAAAGGGGCCTTTTTTTTAAAAAAAAAAAAAAAAAGCCCCGAAGCCCCTGATAGCTGCGGTGATTATCTGGGGCTGCGGCAGGTTTCCCCTCGCAGTCCCACGTGCCAGTGGAATATTGGCTCCTCGGCCTATTTTCCCCTTTCGGTGGATGAAAAAACATAAAGACACGTGAAGTTAAGCTTCCAAGGATTTCTACTCACCCAGAAGAGAAGGGGAAAAAAAAAGAAAACCCTGGCCGAGGTAAGAGGAGCCCCGTTCCTTTTACCTCTCAAGCCCAAAGAGGGGTCCCTTTGCCAGGGCCCCCGTCTGATGGAAAGATGCAGAAAAGGAGAATCTGGTTGGGAACAGCTGTATTTGTGCATTTTTTTGAGTCAAAAAAATCAGCTTATCGCTAACCTTAAGAAGCTAGAGGGGGTCCCACAGGCTGGTTTATTCAGGGGGAGTTTCACAGGGGGGTGAGGGAGCTGGGCTGTGGTCCCTGGCCACCTTTTCCCCCCTCATGCAGTGAATTTATGTATTTATTTATTGCACACATTTATTATATGTATTATTATTCTGGCAGAAAATAATTTCTGGCAGAAAGCTTGGCTTTCTATGGAGGGAGGCAGCTGATCTAAGGGTACACATGGATGAACACGGTGCAACTCTCCACTAAAATATTGCTCACAAGAAACAAGCTCCATCCAAACGGGAAGGCTGAGCGGTGAGAAAACACCCCTGTCCCCGTTGCATAGCACCGCTGCCCTTGCACGTGCAAGGAATTCGGGCGTACCTCCGCTTACCAGGCAGCTTTTGACCCCGAATTTCAAGTCACAGGGGTTTTATTCAGTTCCAGAAAGGTTTTCTTCTTTTTTTTTTTTTTTTTTTAATAAGTGTTTTATATTAAAATATGTTTTAATAGGGATTTAAAGGACAGCTTTTACCCCTGTATGGGTAGTGAATACCATTTAGCACTGCCAATGGTTACAGGTTCATCGTGTCTCATGAGAGAGAGGTGGGGGTTTTAATGATGCTCTTATTTGTGACCTTCGCTGGGAGAAAGAAGCACGCGTGCAGCGCATCTACTGCAGAGAAAAACCTGGAAATGGCATGTCAGCGTACACCAAACCCTCGGGGACGGGAAGGCAAACAGAAGAATTAATAAGTACAAGCTTATCCATTTAAAAAAATAATCTCATTAGCCGGTAGCAGAGCACGGCTACAAAAGCTGCCGTTGCCACGTTACCCCACGCTGCAGCCAGAAAGAAGGAAAAAAAAGTAATAAAACCACTCACTGCTTTTACGACAACGGAGCCGGACTCCCAAACTGGCCAAAAAACCTCTTTGATGATGATCCAGTGTATTTTGGCGTGCAGGAGCAAGCGTCCCTCCTTCGCTCTGTGCTCAAGCCTTCCTGAGCAGCGTGGGGAGAAATGCAAACATCGCTGCTCTGCAAACAGAAATTGGGGAGGGGATTTCTTGGGTTTCAGCTCCCGGGGAGGGGTGTAAGGCAGATCCCACCCGGGGACAACGTGCCCTCACTCAGCACGGCTGCCCTTAAGGCTGCAGGTCCCAGCCCTGCGGGGAGGGAGGCAGCCATGGGGATGCAGCGCCCTAATTTCCCTGGGAAAATGATGTGGTCCAGCCTGGGCAAGGCTCTGTTGGCATGGCAGCTTTTAAATTCACTCCTACAACAAGATATATCTATAAAAGTATATATAAAATATATATATTTTCTCTGGCACAGGCAAAAGGCTCGCTAGCACTAGTTATTAAGGCAGCTGTGGTCCCCTTCTCAAAATACTCCAGCCCCGCATCTCATCTCTTTCAGGCTCCATCAGGGCTCTTGCCACAAAGAACATTTTCAACGCCGCCAATAACTTTTTCCATAGGCAGAATAAGGGGTGGGTATTTTTTCTGTTTTTACATAATATCAAGAGTTTCCGTGACCCACCCCAGCCTGTGTGTACAACCACGGGTGCAATGGCAGGACGCTGGGTGATTTTTTTTGGGGGGGGAGGTGGGGGTGGCTTCTCCCCTTGCCTCGCCGTAACACGGAGCCCGTGGCTCCGCATCCTTAGGCAGCCCAGACATCGCATCCCTAAAGCCGGCGTGGCTCCCATGGCTGCAGTGTCGGCTCTTTCCTATTTTCCCAGGAGTTTGCGGGTTTGGGAAAAAGGGCTTGTAAATAAAACAAAGCCCAAAAAAATGGGCGATGCTACCCAGAGCTGTAGGGATGCCCTGTGTCCCCCCCCATGGATGCAGACCCGGGGCGAACGCTGAGATGTTATACCATCTGCTACATGGATGGATGCTATACCATCGGGCCGGTGGAGCAGAAAACCAGCCAGGGATCCACGTTTCCTGCTCTGAAATCGACCCCTTAGGACTGCTGGCTAAGATTTAAATATTTATTTATCTGCCCCAAAATAACTTCGGATCCCCCCAGCTGTATTCCCGTGCTCAAAGTCCTGAATAAGAAGATGGGGAGAGCAGAGAAATAGGAGTATAGCCCAGTTAACCGAGGGTCAGAAACCTGCAGAAAACCAGTTTTCATGAAAATTAATGAAATCAATCAATGASTGCTCCTTCCATGGGCTTTCCCCAGCCGAGCAAAGCTGGCTCTGAAAAAACAGGGTAAATAGGAGTCAGGAGTAATAAAGAGGTGAAACAAATAAAAAGGTGAAACAAATAACGCCTTGTTTCGCTCCCTGAACCTCATGTTAAGTGATGGGCAGTGAAAAGGTCAGCTAGCAGACCCAGCCCATGGAAAATAGCTTGCTTTTTTTTTTTTTTTTTTTTTTTTAAATATAAAAACACCTTTTAAGTTTCTTTTTGGTAAGTATTTTTGTCTGCAGAGCCCCTTGCTGATGCCTCCCTGGGTTGAAATGCTGCTCCTGGCAGGGAATATACCCCAGTGAGGCTGGAGGTCGGCTCATTAACCCCATCTTGCTAATAGCTGCTTTTTTAATATAGCTTTATATTCATATTCTATATATTATAGAGAATATATATTATATATGTGTATTATTAGATAGAATATCTATTATACGTTATATTATATAGAATAATTATAGAATGCGTATTTTACATTACTGTGTGTATATATATTATTATACAGTATCTATGTAATAAAAATCTATATATAATATATACAATATATACACTGTATATATAATATACCATAGATGCTATATACCATATATTATATATAGTGTATATATAATAATACATAATATACATTCTATAATTATTCTATACAGAGAGAGAATATAGAATATATTCTATATACCCCCYGTTTGCTTTGTCTCAGGCTGAACGCTTTCAGAACTGCCGATCTTTTCCTTGGAGCCGCGGTTTCAGCAGGCAGGGCTGAGCGGCAGAGCCGGGGCAAGCACGGCGCCGGCACCCCCGGTGACCCCACGAGCCTTTTGCCGCCGGCAAGCGGCAAAACCGTAGCTCGGAGGGGAGGCGCTGAGCCCACGGAGGATGCTGAGGGTAGGAAAGTCCTGGGGGTCAGGATGGAGATGCACGGCCAAATAGCTCAGCAGAGCTCGATGGTGCAACCASGGCTGGTTGGAACGATGGGAAGAAGTGAAACCATGACCTGAATTTGCAGAAAATTCAATTTACTGCAGCAATCAGGATGGGAGAATTGATGGGGACCAGGTCAACCAGCGCCCTCGAGGATGCTGTGCCCCGTCTCCCAGCCATTCCCCCCACGTTGGGACCCCCCCGGGCTCCTCCCTGCCTTGCAATGAGATCTTCAGCTGCAAGAACCGGCCCCCAAACCCCATTCAGAGCTGGGTCTAACATATTATCTGGGAGAGGGAGCTAGGTTTCTGCCTTACCGCCTTGGGGAAAAGAAGAAATAAATACAGCAGGGTTGATTTTTCACATTCAAACACATTCCCATCCCCGAGGCTTTTTTTTTTTTTTTCCGGGCAATTGCTTTTGCTCCATGTTGGAAATCGCTTGTTAGGAAGGTGGGAAAGCGGAAAGAAGCCTTTGAGCCCCCCGGTCCAGGTGATGCAAAGCTCCAGCCTTCATTACCAAGATTAAAGAGGCTGGGATTTCCTAAGCAATTAAAAACCCTGCCTAATTAAGTCAGGGTAGGACTTCCAAGGGTTGCTGCCGGGCGCAGAAGGGGATGGGTCTGCAGCCTGGCTGAAAGCAAAAGACCCCCCAGGTAATTTCTTTAGGAAGGCAGAATAAATGGAGATGTACTGTACTGCGAAGATGGAGAGCACATGCTCCGTTAAAAAGAAAAAGAAGAGGAAAAAAAAATAGCATCAACAGCCTCTTGCAAATAGCTGAGTCAACTGTCCTACTACATCAGCAGCAAATTATCCAAACGCTGAAATACCCGGCGAGGGACAAAATATTTGGGCAGGTATTTCTGCATTTAAAAAAAAAAAAAAAAAAGGAAAATCAAAATGCGTGGTTAAGTCAAAAAGAACGAGGGACCCTGTGGGAATCAGGGCTTTCACAGCCGCAGCAGGAACCATCCCGATGGTTAAGAAAAAGCATCCCTTGCTATTTAAAAATGATATTTTTCTTTCCACCCTCCAACTTTTGCATTTCTGCTGCCTGCGCCTCCCGCCACTGGCAGCAGATGAAAGCAGCTGCCGGGACAGATGGAGCGTGTGCTCCTGCTTTTGTGCTCCCCATCCTATTTTATCAGCCCTCCATCCGGGCTCCCGCCCGTACCAGCGCCTTCCCCATCGCCCCCTCGGCCGCCACGCTCCTCTCCCGCCGCTGCGAGGGAAGCGGGGGGGCATTGGAGCCCTCATTTGCATCTTGTTTTAATTAATTTTATTTTTCACTCTTCCCTCTTTCTCCTTTCCTTAAAAAAAAAAAAAAAAAATTAAGTCTACTCTTTGCCTAGCAGCTAAACCCCCCCCCAGCATCACCTTGGCACTGAAAAGGCAGGTCTGGGGGGGGGCAGCGGGGACCCCCAGACCTGGCGCCGTGTCTGCCTTTCCCCCAGCCGCATCCCCGACTGAAAAAGTTGGAAAGAACCAACAAAGATGCCCAAACCTTAAAAATACCGAGGTCTGCAGCGACCGGGATCTCTGCGAGTCCTAATCCAGGCTACAAGTTTTTATGGCTCCAGATATACATATCTGTRCACACATGGAGCCATAAATATATATCTGTGTGTGTGTRTATATATATTTTTTATGTATATATATGCATATATATATGTGTGTGTGTATGTATATTTGTGTATCTATGCATATATACACACACATATGTGTGTATATAAATATACACGTGCGGGGGTGTGTATGCTGCACTGGTTTAGGGAGAAAGCGAGGACGGTCTCGAAAAAGCTGGCACGATTCCGTGCATCCACCGAATTCAGGCGACGGCATCCCAGCGTTTCAGAGCCGCTTTTCAAATCGCACCCCGCTGGCAATTGAGCACCTGCCTAAAAGGATTGCTTTTTAATTTACAACGTTTTTATTGCGTCCAAAAGAACCCCAGAAATTCCCCCGTTCTAAGGCAGTTTCGGGGCTCACCCCTCCCTCCCCACACCCCCAGTTTTTGGGAAAACAGTCTTTTTCCTCTCCCCTCCCCCACCAGGAGAAAGCAGCGGGGGTGGGGGCCCCCCCCCCCGCACCCCGACCTTACACGAATTCCCCACGGAAAGGGCGGGAGGTGCCCCCCTGCGCCTGCCAGCGGCCCCGCAGCGTGCCCAGCGGCTTGCCCTCCAGGCTCTCCAGCTCGGGGAACCCCAGCTGGTTCAAGACCTCGTAGACCCCGGCCACCGCCGCCACCTGAAAACAGAGGGAGAAGAGAGATTTAACTCCCCCCCCCCAGCATCCTTGGGATGCTTTTGCCACCTCCCGGGTGGATGGTCCCCAGCATCTCCCCCCCCCTGCTCCCATCCAGGTACCCACCCGCCTCCCGCAGCCTCCCCAGCTTTTCTCCAGCCACGGTTTATATATTYCATAGGCCGCTTCCTCGCTGTTGGGGTCAGCCTTTCGCAGGGTTTGTTGGCTTTGGCACCCTTCTGCCAAAAAGCTACAACGGCGCCTTGTTTTTGCTGAAAACGCGGGGATTATGCAGCGGGGAAGGGGCGCTTTTGGGGTCAAAGGCTCCTTGTATCCGTAGGTTGGGTGTATTTCCCCTCCCTCCAGCAAACAGAGGGACAGGGGGCAGATGTAAAGCCATGCACTTAAGATGCGCCACTTAAGATGCGCCACTTAAGATGCGCCACTTAAGATGCGCCACTTAAGATGCGCCACTTAAACCCACGCATCCAGCATCTCCACTAAAAGATGGTCCAGCCCCAGCCACCGCCTTTCCCCGCGCCGCCGGACAATGCAAACACCGGCATAACCGGGATGCCACGCCGGGGTGGGCACCGGCCATCCCCTGCTTCCCCGCCRCGGTCCCTTCCAGCGAGATGGGACGGGGAGGACGGTGAGCGGAGCTGGCAGCCGCAGCTTTCATCTCCCGCCCGGCGGATCAAACATGCTAATATAAATTAGCAGCGCTGGCGGACGCAAGCGAAGGGCCGAGGTATTTTTCCCCCCCCCACAAAGGCAGGCGCTGCCCGCTTCGCGCCATGCAAACCCGGGGAGCGAAAAACTAATCTCTGCATCGTAATAAAAACAATTAAAAATAATAAAAAGCAGGAAATATGGAGAATTTGGAGTGTCTCACCCACTCCCTATTCCATTTCTTCAGTTGACTCCCAATTCTTGGATGCCTGGTGCCGGCATCCCCATCCCGCCCGGCCCTCCATCCCCCACGCCACCCGCCCCGGCCAGGCACAGCAAAGCGGGGCTGCTTTTTAATTATTCTTTCTTTTCACCCCCCCAACCCGTTTGGCCGGGATATTGTATTTTTAATATGCTGCAAAGAGACTAGAGGTGGCTTTGGGTGCAAGAAGAGCCAGCCAAGCTAACCAAGGCAGGCAGAGGGGCCTGGGGGGGGGTTGGCTGGTGGCCTCCCACCCCCAGATGCTGTAATCGCAACTGGCAGATTAAAATAAAACCCTGGAAACCTCAGAAAAGGGCAGGTTTGGGGTGGGGGGAGCACCCCATCCATGCGGTGGGATGCCACCCGTCTCCAGCAACCCGCCTGGCTTTCCCTGAGAGCCACCAGCCCGGGGAGATGGGAGCTCACCCGGAGCGAAGGAACCAGATACGATGTCCCCGACGACCATTCCAAAACCACGGATAAAATAAAAAAATAGGGGTCTGCTTCCCAGCGCCCTATAATTAGGAGGTGGAATGAGGTCCTGCTGGCGGCTTAGGCAGGGAAAGCCTCACCTCACGCATCCAGAGGCTGAAGGGCCGCTGCCAGGAGTCCTTCTTCTCCAGATGCAGGTAGGCGTTGAAGAGGATCAGGTAGATGTAACGCTCCAGGTACTGCAGGCTCCTCAGCTGCAGCATCCGCGTCTCCCTCTCCTCCTTGCCCGACTTCCCCTGGAAGGAGCAAGAAACCGGCTTGAAGCGCTAACCCGCGTTGGGAGAGCATCCGAGAGGCAGCTCCTGCACCGAGTCCTCATCCACGGTCCTGCTCTCCATCCCAGGTGAGAAGTTTGGTGGTGAAGGACCCATGAGGACCTCTTGCGCTAGGGCAAAACCACATATACCACTACACATCAGCCCTCCGACCCCGTTATCCCCCCCCGAGGAGCCCAGCCCAGCCTGCAGCCCCCGCCTGGCCTCCAGCCRAGGAAGGAGGACCACTTTGGGGACAAAAATAAGTGCATCCTTCCAGCCCGCTCCCGCTGTGGCTTGGCAGTCCAGGCTCTCATTACCTTGTGGTTTCCAGCATAGAAAAACTTCCCCTTTACCATGCAGACCTCAAAAATAGATGAGGGATTGCTAAATGCATGGGGGGGGGGGGGGGGGGCGGTGCGCCCAGGAGCCAGGAATAGATGCCTAGGTGTTAAACCACAGCCAAAACCATGAGCTCCAGGACTGCAAAGCATTTCCYCAGGGAAAAACATGTCCCTTTCCAGCATCCCCCCCGTCGGATTCAGCCTCCGTCGCCGGAGGAGGAGATGCCACGGCAGCCACCCCGCGCCCCGCTCTGAGGTTGGTGGCCGTCACACCTCCTATTATTATTTTTTTACACACATATATATAATTATATTATTATTATAGCTGTTATTTTAAGAACAGATGAGCCCTGCAGTGATGCCCCTTCTAGGAATTAATAAATAATAAATAAGGAATAAACAGCCAGCCGGCATAAGAGCCCTGATCCCACAGTCAATCCCACTGCGAACCCCGCAGACCGTCCCAAAGAGCAGCAATTCCTCGCTCCGGTGTCAGCACCAACCCGCCCTCAGGGACAACCTTTCTCTAGGTCCTTCCCCAGCCGCTCGTTGCCACGGCACGCAAACGGTTCCACCCGTGGGCTTTGAAAATCGAGGTCGGTTCAACTCATTTGCACCCCTATTTGTGGCAGCCCCAGGCAAGCGGTTCTGCCCTTGGAAAAGGTGTCTCCCCCGCACCTGTGTGCCAGTATTTGCAGAGAGCAGGTCCCATTGTCCTATTTTTTATCATGTTATTATATTATCCTATTTATTTTTATTATATTATCCTATTATTTATCATGTTATTATATTATCCTATTTAATTTTTATTTTATTGTCCTATTATTTATCATTTTATTGTCCTATATTTACCACTTTATTACCCTATTATTTACCATTTTATTACCCTATTATTTACCTTTTACCCTATTATTTACTATTTTCTTATATTCTCCTATTTTTTCCTCCCAGTTAGGGGTGGGAAGGGGTAGGACCAAACCAACGTAAGTACCAGAGCACCTTTTCCTTCCCTCCTGCTTGCCCTAACCCTGCAAATCATCTCCTGGCAAGCTCCAAAAACTGCAAAGCAGCATCAGCCCCGGGCGCACAGCATCCATCCCGTGACGCTGCCGGTTCACCCAAACCCGACGTTTCTCTAAACGCTAACCACGGCTTAATTAAAAGTCCATTAGGGCAACGCCTAGACTGTACAATTCTCATAATTCTCTTCTTCAAGCTGCCCATCATTGAGGGAAAAAAAATATAAATAAGAATTAAAGCATTTGCACGTGCATCCCCCCGGCCCAGCCAAATCCAACGGGGTCCGAGAGGGAAATGCAAAATGCAGGCGGCGACAAAAGGCTCTTCCTAGGGCAGAGGGTGCGGGGGGGGGAGCGGATGACTCCCTGCTTATCTCGCTTTCCCACCGGCCTGCCAGGGCGAGTTGGATACGGCCAGCCCGGAAACAGGATACGGCCCAGGAACACCCACGTGCTGGTCCTGACCGCCCAGCACCGGGAAGAGGGGCAAGGAGGACACGGGAATTGTCTTCCAGCAAAAAAAAAAAAAAAAAAAAAAAAAAAAAAAAAAAAAAAAAAAAAAAAAAGAAAACCACAACACATAAAAAACCCACACCAGGAGCAGCCCAGCGATGCTGCTCCGCCGGAGTCTTCCTCCCGGGACCCCCAAGGCTGAGGCTATAGACACAGCGAGCAGGAGTCAGCAGCAGGGCAGGGGGATCATYCGGGGTCACCGGAGAGCATAATTAAATCCATAAGCAGGCAGCCGCTGGTTTAGCACAGGAGGTTTTTCTGCTCTGCAGCAGCAAAGCACACAATAAAGTAGGGGAGACTTCCCACCGGCCACACGGCCACCTCCCCATAATGCATAAAGGTGGGGAAAAATAAAATAAAATTACTTATCCCCAAATAATCTCCCAGTAGCTATTGCTGCAAATATTCAGTCCCCAGCAGCTCGTCCCACAGAGCTCAAGCTTTCTCTCCCAGCCCCAAAAAAACACAGAGGACCCCATAAACCAGGAGGCAAACACCCAGGGAGCCGCAGATGTTACCGGGTGATTAAATGCTTCGGTTTTTCCTCCCCCAGTCAATCGTTCATGGCCATTAATTGAAAACAAGGGTCAATGGCAGCTGTGGGCAAGAGCTGCAGTAAGGCATCGCCGGCAGGGACGTGGTGCAAACCAGCCCGGGCAGGGACGATGCTGAGCCCCGAGCTCAGCCCTTCCGAGGCCCCAGGAAATAGTTGCACAGCTTAAAAAAAAACCCCATCTCTAATAAAAATTATCTTTTCTCCCCTTCATCAGCTCCACAGAAGCTCCCACGTAAAACAGGGGTGCGGCCCACGGGATGCCTCCCACCCGGGCACGGATGGGTGCCCTCCCCAGCTCGGAGGAGCCGGAGGAGCCTTCGGGGCTGGGAGCTGAGCGGGATGGACCGGCCCTGCCCTCTGCCGGCTGCGCGGCGCCGGACGGGCGGGATGCGGGATGGTGTGGGATGCGGGATGGTGTGGGATGCRGGATGGTGCTGGGAGGGAGGGATGCTGGGTGGGATGCAGGACAGCACCGGATGGGCAGGATGCTGCGTAGGATGTGGGATGGTGCAGGATGCAGGATGCTGGGTGGGATGCGGGATGATGCTGGGTGGGATGCTGGGTAGGATGTGGGATGGTGCGGGATGCAGGATGGCGCTGGGAGGGCGGGACGCTGGGTGGGATGCTGGGTAGGATGTGGGATGGTGCGGGATGCAGGATGGCGCGGGGAGGGCGGGACGCTGGGTGGGATGCTGGGTAGGATGTGGGATGGTGCGGGATGCAGGATGGCGCGGGGAGGGCGGGATGCTGGGTGGGATGCGGGATGATGCTGGGTGGGATGYTGGGTAGGATGTGGGATGGTGCGGGATGGCGCTGGGAGGGCGGGATGCTGGGTGGGATGCAGGACAGCACTGGATGGGCGGGATGCGGGATGGTGTGGGATGCAGCATGGCGCTGGGAGGGTGGGATGCGGGACAGCACCGGATGGGCGGGATGGTGGGTAGGATGTGGGATGGTGCAGGATGCAGGACGGTGCCGGACAGGCGGGATGCTGGGCGGGCTGCGGGATAGTGTGGGATGGCACCAGATGGGTGGGATGCGGGATGGTGCAGGATGAGATGCGGGATGGTGGCCAGGATGTGGGACGACGCCAGACGGGCGGGATGCTGGGTGGGATGCAGGATGGCACTGGACAGGCGGGATGCTGAGTAGGATGCAGGATGGGATGCAGGACAGCACCGGACGGGCAGGATGCAGGACAGCACTGAGTGACCATGACCAAAAGAGCCCTGGCACCTCTCTGGTGACATGCCAGAAAGCTTCAGCCCAAGAAACCATCCAGCTTCAGCAGGGCTGGTCCCAGAGCCCGGCTGCACCCTCTGGGATCAGGTGCAGGTGGGGAAGAGGGCACGCAGGTGCCGCTCACCTGCCGGTAGGTGCAGATGATGATTTCTCGGAGGTGGTAGTGCATGGGCGTCATTGTCTCGCTGACAGTGTCCAGGGCCATGTCCACCTCCTTCTTCATCCGATGACCGTCGGGCAGGAGTTGGACCACCTTCATCACCACCTGGAGCATGGGCAGAAGCAGCAGGGGCTTCACCAGGTGCCTCCTCACCTGGACCCCACTGCTCCATCCCTGCCTGGGAGAGGACACAGCCCCTCCAAACAAGCAGCTGTGGCTAAGGGCTCAGAGGGGGACCCCTAGAACAGAGTCAGGGCCAACGACTCACCTCAAACTCCCCTTTGGTGTACTTGGCGTCAGGCACGCTCACGATTTCCTCCTCGCTCATCTCAGGGATGCCCTGGGGCGGTCAGAGAGGGCCAGGCCGTTAGGGGCTGCACAGCCCCATCCCCGCTGCCCAACAGCTAAGCAGAAATGCAGACCCCAAACCCAACCCACCAGGACCCCAGGCATCCTCCACCTCCCCTCTGCCTGGGCAGAGAAGACCAAAATTTCACCCCCACCATCCGCTCTGCAAGGAGGGAGCCACATCTCTCCTGCCCTTAACCCTTCATCCTGGGGTGGGATGGCAACTGGGTAAAGGCTCACCAGGGATGCACCCACACTTCTCCTGGAGCTCTCTGGGGGCTAGGCACAGAAGAGGCCAACGTATGGGCGTCCACCCCCCGCAGCCCACCCTGGCCCTCCCCATGCTCCTTTTAACGCTCCCACTGTGCCACGGCTGCTGTGGGCTGTGCTGAGCTTCCCTGGCAGCCCCCGCTCCAGCTGGACCCCCAGGGAGAGCTGCAGACCCCGGTACCCACATTGAAGTGCCAGAGGGTGAGGACAGCGATGACCATGGCCGTGGTGGTCCTGCCCCGGCCGCTGGAGCAGTTGAACACAAAGGCTGCCTGCGAGTCCTCGGCCAGGGCGCTTTTCATCGCCTCCAGCAGCCGGTCAAAGTCCTGCCAGGAGCAAAGCCAGGGGGTTTTTATGGGTGCAGCCCACCTCCCTTCCCCACCATGGGATCCCCCTTGTCCAATAGCTTCCAGGCTAAAATCCCCAGCTCCTCGCTGCACACACTGGATCCAGCCCAGCAGCCTCCCCTCCATCCCCGGCTGGCTGAAGGCACCCAGGGTTTCCACGCAGCATCTCCCGGGGGACCCTCCCTGCCCCAGCGAGCACCCCGCACTGAGCCTGGGGCTGGGTGGCACCAAGCACCCAAGTGACATTCACCCCGCAGCAGCAGGGACGGCTTGGAAAGGAGGTGGCAGCACCGTCCCATCCCCAGGGTACCTGCTCCTTGGGAGCACAGAAATCGGGGATGGGGATGCGGCGGTAGGTCAGCCCCTGGCAGGTGTTCTTCTGCTGGCTGAATATCTCCTGCGTGGTCAGGCAGTTCTTGAACATCTTCATCTGCTTCTCTGCCTCCAGGTACACCTCCAGCCACTTYTGGCACTTCAGCAGGTCGCCCTTCAGGGTAGCCTCTAGTTTCTGCAGAGGATAGAGAAACCCTCACCATAAGACCCGCTCCTCTTRATTCTTTTCGGGATTTTAATTATTTTTTGGCTGACACCCTGCAGCCAACGCAAAATCCCACACCAGGTCCTGGCCACCGCTTCTGCCCGGGACCACGGTCCCCACTGTGCTTGATGGGAGCCTCAGGAGCAACATCCCCCACCACCCTGGGTAGCTCCTCCACGCAGCCGCGCTGCCGCTGGCAGCCAAGCTCCTCCGCTGCCTATCTCCTCTAGAAACCCAGCTGGGAACATCTGCTCTCCTTTCCCCGGGTGCCTTTTACCCTCGCTTTCAAGCCGTGCTATAAATTCTTCAGGGGAGGATCTCCGCTTTGCTCTGCCTTTGCAAACTCTTACACAGTGACAGCGAAGTCAGGACGACTCCTTTATTTTTGCAGTATGATAAAGAGCGGGTTGACCACCTGGTTTTGCATCAGCTGGGCTGTCCCCAGCCTCCAGCAGACACGGAGGGCACAAGCCAAGCACAACACCCAATACAACCACTGCCCCTTATCGCCAAAAGAAAAAAAAACAAAACAAAACAAGCAGCTCCAGGGGGTGAGGGACTACCAAAGCCTGCAGACATTGCCCACGAGCGCTCCTGGGAAGGGAAGATCAGCCCTTGCTGGATGGGCAGAGACCCCCGCTGCCCCTGGCACCCCACGGCAGGCAGGAGCTCACCTCCAGCTGCTGGGGCGAGGCGGCGGGCACAGGGATCAGCTCCTCCAGGTGCCCAGGCTCCCGCAGCGTATAGATCTGCTCGTTCCCCTCCAGGACCGCTTCTTCCCGGAGGTTGATCCAGACGATGCGGGCGTGCTTCCTCTTGGCATCCGTCAGGTACCGCAGGACGCTCCCCAGGGTCTAGGGGAAGGGGCAAGCAAGGGTGATGGGAGGGCTGGGAGCCCGTTGCGGGCAACCCTGCCCGTTGCAGGGTGCGTGCCCCTCACCTTGGAGCTGGGCTGCGCCGTCCCATAGATGGGCATCTTGGGCACCCGTCGGAAGTTGGCCACGCTCATCTCCTTGGCGGTGCTCAGCACGTCTGGGCAGAAACGCTCATCCGCCACCTGCAGCCGAGCAAAGCCTGGGCAAGGGGTGTCCCCCCGGCATTGCAGCTGCCCCCTCCTACCCATGGGTTTGCAAAGGAGTTCCCAGCACACCACAACCTCTCACCCATGGTCCCCGCTCAGGAGAAGTCCCCAAACCCTTCCAACCCCAGCAAGCTGGGGCTCAAAACTGCATGGCCGCATTTCAAAGGTGGGAGATGCTCTTCTTGCACCATGCCAAAGCAGCAGCAAGCCACCAACAGCTCTGGCCTCCTTCCCCCTGCCACAGCCACCCAGGAGCACCAAGAAAGGTGAAGCTGCAGCTAGACTTCCAGCTCAGGCTCATGTTATGGGGTGCTCCAGCAAGCTGGTACCCGGGGTCAGTGGGGCCAGACACATCTGTGTGCAACAGGGGGTCTCTGGCAACATGCCCATCCTTGCCGAGGATGCAGGCAGGACATGGACCTAGAGACCCCAACATGGACCTAGAGACCCCAAGACTCAGCAGCTGCCCTTCAACAGGGAAACCCCTCGCTTCTCCCACCCCACTCAACCTCTTTGAGGGCGAGCATCCCTCAGGAAGGTGCCATTCCCAGGGGATGACAAGGAGCCACCAAGCCCCATCCCTACGTGCAGGACGGGTACTAACCAGCATTCGCGTCCCCTTGGTGATGAGGTCCCCAGTGACGGTGAGCTCCGACGAGTTCATCTCCGCCTGCAGCCGGTAGAGCTCGGGGTGCCGGCACATCCACCTGCTGAAGCTGAGGGCAAAGCCCAGGGGGTACTGCCGGCGGGGGGCCGGGATGCGCCGTCAGCCTGGGCTCGCACCCCCTGCCCGGACACAACCCATGACCCCACCAAAAAAGCCTGTATTTGCTTGGGAAACTCAGAGGTGGAGACCCCTTCCCTCCCACTACATGGGGAAGCCAAAAAAAAAAGAGCAAAGGAGGGTTTTTTGGGTTGGTGGGGTTGGTTTTGTTTTTTTTTTTTACCTGCTCGTGAAGGTAGTAGTTGAAAGCAATCAAGTAGAAATAGCGTTCGAGGCTCTGCAAAGTCCTCTGGAGGAAATATTCTTTGGTGCTGCTCCCCTGAAAGCAAAGGCAGGTGGGATTCGTGATGCCCAACACCGACCGGTCCTGCAGCCCCGAGCAGACCGGGAGGCTGGGGAAAAAGCCCTACACACGCTTGTTTGCGGCTGGCTTAGAAGAGAGACAAGCAAATAGCAAACAGGCCCGAGGCATATTTTTTTATGCAGCAGGTTTTTTGGGGGGAAGAGGGGCAGAATGCCATTTAAGCCACTCAGAAGGTTTTTTGCGGATTCATGCTAACTTCACCAAGCTGTTTGTYTGGAAAGAAATCACTTCCAAATGAGAAGGGGGGGGGGGGCAGAAATAAAAAACCCAATCTGGAATAGTTTTTTATGCTTTTTTTTTTTTTTCCCCCCTAATGAAACATTTCAAGTTTTCCATGTTAAATGATGCTTAAAGACATAAATTTGCATTTCAGCTCAAACAAAACCTCCCCTTTAGCCCAAGGACACACCGGGAGCGGTTCCAACCGGACCCAAGGGGCATTGCTGTCCCGGGGGGATACACTGTCCAGATGCTAACAGGGGACTCGAACCCAAGGGGAGGGAGTTGGTTAATGCAAGGTCCTGCCCCCACCCCAGCCACCCCCGTGGCCTTCGGCCAAGATGCTCRGGCGGCGGCATCCCTGGGGAGAGAGGTCCCCGTGCCAGCGATGCTGCGGGTTGGGATGCGGGGAGCCTGCCGGAGACATCACCTCCCAGCCCCATGCTCCGGGTCACGCGAGGAACAGTCAGGGACCTCTCGGGGACCCCCCATCTGCTTTCAGAGCCCAGCGGGACCCCCAGGACCTGCTCCAGGGTCAGCAGCTCATGGGGGATGGCAGACCCCAAAATGAAGGGTGACGCTAGACAAACTTAAGTAAGAGCGAGACAAGCTTATTAGAGACGTAAGCCACACACCCTGTAATATCCTCCATTTCCAAGTGTCTCCTCTTTCCCTTCATCCCCAGAAGCATCACCATGCCTATGTAGCCAGCTTCAAGCAAGCTCTCCTCCTCATCATCTTCATCATTACCTCCCCAGACCAGGCACTTGCCCCAGCACAGCTATCTCCTCCCAGGGACACAAGCTCAAACCCATGGGATTTTCCATAATTCAGAAACCACCCCCACGCTGCCTCGGGGCAGGGTTTGTATATCCGAGCATCCCATCCAACAAATTAACCCGCAATGCCGGCACCAGCAAAGAAGCACCCAGCACGGGGTCCACGAGCATCCCTGGAGAGCCCGTCGGGACCCCCTACCCAGGATACGACGGAAAATCCTGTACGATGGGGCTGTATATGTACGGGGGTGAGCTTGGCGAGCGGGCTTGCACATCTCTGACGTTATGTGGTTGACTCATGAATATTTACTTGTTCTTCGCAAGAGAAATCCGGCCTGCTGTCATTTATCAAGAGGCAGGGCAGTGGGCTTTGCTCTGGAAACTCAAAACAAAGCCTGCAAGGATGGAGCCGTGCCGGATTTGCCGACRGCACCGCTGGCAGAGCCGCATTTCTCCCCAAGCCCTTGGGTTCYGACAATAAAAACCAGCCCTGCACTCTCACCCAAGGTAAATCTCTTAATAGTCCCCTTAAATAGGCTTTTGATGAAAAGGGGGATGATCCGCTCACGTTTCAGCCATGGAGAGCTGGGTACCACGGCGGGTCTGGCTGCGGCTCAGCATCCCACGCCAGGATGCGCCTACCCCTGCACCACCATCGCTTGAGGACTTCAATCTCCACTTTTACCCCCAACACAGGACAGAAACCCACAGTCCAGCGTGGATCATTCCTCCAGGCCCAGAAAAGCCCTTCCTCTCCCCAAAAGCAAGCAGGGCTCCACCGGCTCACCCGGCAAAGCCCCCCGGGTACCACCTGCAGCCCCTCCAGCCCTACCAAGCCCAGGCTGGTTTTTCGATGGCCGAGCATCAGCTCCTCTCCCCTCCTCATCCTCCCCCTCGCAGCACATTTTCCTGGCCCCTCGCCATTGTTTAAACCTGCTCTCGCTCCATGCAGACTTCAAATAAACACTCCTCGTCGCTAATTTACRGCAGTCCCCTGGCTGTTTGTTTCCCCGGCGTCAAGGATGACATAGAGCAGCCTTCCTCAGCGGGGAAGAGTTGGGGAAAGGCTTTGAGGCAGTGGGAAAATCCCCTGCCCTGTGCTCAAGCTTCCCGCAGCAATACAGGAGAGTATCTGCCATCACACAAGCAGCACCAAACATACCCAAATCCGCCCTCAAAAGGTGGTAAAATTGGGGGTTTACCACTAAACGCCAAAAAAGTGCCAGTAAAGGCTTTCTTTTCCCCCCACTTAATCATTTTTAATCACGCTTTTCTGCTCCAGCCTGCTTTAGCTGCACAGCGCCTGTTTGTAGATTGCCCTTCACAACCGGCCCCGGCACTTCCACTCCGCATTCAGCATGTAAATGGGAAAATTAATCTCCAAAAAGGCTGGGATCGGGGCAGCGTTTCCATCTGAGCATTCTCCATCCATCCATCGCCTGGCGAGGAACACCCCGGTCGGACAGGGGAGACCATGGCTTTCCAGCGTGGAAAACCACCCTGATGGCTTTTCAAAGCAAAGGGAGGGAAAAAAATAAAAAAAATAAAAAAAAAAAAATCTACAGATAGAAAAGCTTGACCTTGAGTGACTATATTTGCAGGAAAACCTCTAAGCAATGATCCCTCCCAGCTCCTGAGGACTTTTACCAGCCAGGCTGGTATGGATTTTCCAATTTTAGAGCTGACGAAACCAGGGCATGGGATATTATTTGCCCCCGAGGTCATCTACCAGAAGCAGTGGCGAAGCCCAAAACAGCCAGCTTTCCCCCAAATCCCAGCCTGCTCCATCTTATGGCTCTTAAA